>JACXGI010003110.1:0-29143 GCA_016801175.1 Esox masquinongy | reverse complement strand
TGGACGCCTGAAGGTTTTGTGCCAAAATTGCCTGGTATTTGGAACTGTTCATAATTCCCTCCACCCTGACTAAGGCCCTGGTTCCAGCTGAAGAAAAACAGCCCCAAAGCATGATGCTGCCACCACGCTTCACTGTGGGTATGGTGTTCTTTGGGTGATGTGCAGTGTTGTTTTTGCGGCCGACATTCCTTTTGGAATTATGGCCAAAAAGTTCAACCTTGGTTTCATCAGAACATAACACATTTTCCCACGTGCTTTTGGGGGACTTGATGTTTGTTTTTGCAAACTTCAGCCAGGCTTGGATGTTTTTCTTTGTAAGAAAAGGCTTCTGTCTTGCCACCCTACCCCATAGCCCATTCACATGAAGAATACGGGAAATTGTTGTCACATGTAGCACACAGCCAGTACTTGCCAGAAATTCCTTCAGTTCCTTTAATGTTGCTGTAGGCCTCTTGGAAGCCTCCCTGACCAGTTTTCTTCTCGTCTTTTCATTAGTTTTGGAGGGACGTCCAGTTCTTGGTAATGTCTCAGTTGTGCCATATTTTCTCCACTTGATGATGACTGTCTTCACTGTTTTCCATGGTATATCTAATGCTTTGGAAATTCTTTTGTACCTTTCTCCTGACTGATATCTTTCAACAATGAGATCCCTCTGATGCTTTGGAAGCTCTCTGTGGACCATGGCTTTTGCTCTGAGATGCAACTAAGAAAATGTCAGGAAAATCCTACTAGAACAGCTGAACTTTATTTGTGATTAATCATAGTCACTTTAAATGATGGCAGGTGTGCAATGACTTCTATTTAACATGAGTTTGAATGTGATAGGTTAATCCTGAACACAGACACATCCCCAGTTATAAGAGGGTGTGCACACTTATGCAACCAGGTTATTGTAAGGTTTTTGTTTTTCATTTTTCCTCCTCGAAGATTTCAGTTTGTTTTTCAATTGAATTGTTCACATTATAGGTCACATTAAAAGTGGAAAAAGTTCTGACATGATTTATCTGTCTCATTGTTTTACGTCACAAAAACCTGCCATTTTCACAGGGGTGTGTAGACTTTTTATATCCACTGTATAGTTACAACACTGTACTGTCAACAGACTCCTGCAGACCAGTGCTTCCTGGATGTACCCATAAGCCCCATGGGACCTGTTAAAGGTCAGGGAGGACTGGGTGGGAATGCATGCACGGGATGAAATGAAAACCAAGTGGGCTCCACATATTATGTTAAAAAGTATCCAACTAGTACCAGATCAACTGCTTCATCCAGGCAGCTAGGGTATACTTTTCCCCATGCACTACTAAGGAGTGATCAGGTAAATTTGGCCAAAACTGGACCTTGTCATTGTGGCAGAGGAGTACTTTGATGTGATAGTGAAATGAGGCCAAAAGAGATTCCATATGGCTCAGTCACATATGCTGAGACAACTCAGGCCTGTTCACTGAAAACCAAACATCAGAAGTGGATATACTCTCAGAATGACAGCTAGAATGACACTGCAGTCTTTTATTATTTCCTTTAATACATTACATCATGTTAAGCTTTGGTCTTCAAATATTTCTGTCCATTTAAATGTGTGGGTATCAGTTATCCCAATTAGGAGAAATGTGATTTGGCTAAAGCAAGGTGAACTGTTTAAATTGTCATGCATTTACCATGAAATACAGTATGTACTTATTAAGGATGAAAGATTGTGTCCCTTTTTTTAACAAAAAAGCTGAAAACTGAGTCAGAACAACACTCCTTCCCACTAGGCCTGTAATGTGAATTTCAGTTTGACAGTTTCAGCCTGATCAGTTTGATTACCATACACATGCCAGTTGAAATTTGTACACGGCACAGAATAAACACATAGAAATATTGTTGTTCTCCTCCTAGACTCAATACCACCAGAACCAACCCTTTTGATTGACTCTCTTAACCGCTTTCACTGCACCAGAATGTCTCTTGAACACAGATGTCCATTAAGCATCACCTCTCCCACATGAGGATGTTCTGCTTTGATCTCAGATACTGCAGAATCCAATTCCTCATCACTCAATTGTACAAGCTTTGTTCTTGGGATATTGTGCTCACTCATGAGTTTGTACAGAGTTGGTCTGGAAATGCAGAGGATGGAAGCAACTTCTGTCAATGTGGTCTTTAATGACAGCACATTTTCCATGTCTTCTTTAGAAATGTAGTTCTGGTGTCCATCCTTGAATAACACAATTGAGAGATTTTATTTACAAGGTTACATTAATCTAATAGAGTGGACACTTACTACACAATACAGCTTTGACTTGCAGTCATGAAGGCATGATTCGCCGTAATAGCTACAGGGGATTGCGCATTCTAACGTTTTTCAGATCTGGGTAAACGATCGTTCCATTGCCCTGCATTATTTAATAACTTACCAATTTCAGTGATGTGGTCGCTGAGCTCCTCCTGCTGGTACCTAAAGAGTGAAATATTACATATATAACTGAAACCCCTGCTGATAGAAGACTTCAATTTCACTTTTGACCCACATTATGATCAAGACCCCCACCCCTTTTCCAAAATATGACTGTACTAACATGTTTTTAGGCATTAGCTAGCCAATGCTAGCTAAAACTGCACATGATACTAGCTACAAAATTAGTCATCGCTACTGGTAGCTACGTTAATTAAAAAAATGTTAACTCATAATTTCAGAACTTACCAAGGGCAATGGTGTAGTGGCTGTTTCGTCGTTGTGCCTGGTGTAGTTCAATCCTGAAGAGCCGCCAAAATGCTAGCTGCAACCGCTCTTTCAATCACCTGGATTTGCCGTTTTGAGGATTTATATTTAGCATTTACACTTAACATTTACATTTATATTTAACATTTAACATTTATATTTAACATTTACATTTAAGATTTTGTTTTATAATTGAGTTACTGCAGAACACTACTCTTGGAAAAGTAATTGCATGAATTTCTCACTAAATGTTTGAAATAGTGACAGTTGAAAATTGTAGTGCATTTTTTGTACATTTGGCAATGCTAAATGTGCAAAAACTGAGCAGGATCACAGAATGTGCAACATTTTACATACGGCACCCCATATATTCTAGCTTGTTAAGAAAAATGTACCTTATTTTAAGGATGGCTAGATTTTTTAACCTGAAAACAATTTAAATATGCTTGATAAGTCAGATATTTTTTGCAGTGTAATCGTGAACACTGGTGTTCCAGAAAGCTGCGTGCTAAGCCCACTCCTATACTCCCTCTTCACCCTCGACTGCGTTCCTGTACACAGTTCCAACATCATCTTTATGTTTACAGACAACACCACGGTGGTAGGTGGAGCTCATTGTGGATTAAAACCAAGGAGCTCATTGTGGATTACAGGAAGTCTAAAGGCTGCGGTCAGGCCCCCGTTCTCTGAGGTGGAGCGTGTCCAGCTTCAAATTTCTGGGTGTCCACATCTCCGAGGACCTCATCTGCACCCTCAACACCTCAGCCCTGGTCAAAAAGGTACAGCAGCACCTGTAATTTTTGAGGCTGAAGATAGCCCACCTGTTCTCCAAGATCCATGTGAACTTTTACTGCTGCACAATCGAGAGCATTCTGACTAACTGCGCCACAGTGTAGTATAGCGGTTGCTCCGTAGCCGACCGGGAGACCCTGCAACGGGTGGTGAAAACCGCCCAACACATCACTGAAAATGGCTATTATTCCTCTCAAACTTTGCCTTTGTGATTAGGACAGTGATATTAAACATACCTTTTTCCAATGAGAAAACGGGCAAATGTGTCTTTTCGTTCACATAAATTCAGAAGAAAAACAACATATGAATTCAAATTAACATGTATTCATGCTAAAATGTATACTCGCCTTGCTCCTCCGAGTACGCTCCCATGTTCTTCTTGAATTTATCAAGATGAGCATCAAGGATGTGGACTTTAAGGGCCATCCTACATCCCATTGTGATGTAGTTCTTCACAAGTCTCAACAAGCTCCACATAGTTTTCAGACTTGTGATTGCCCAGAAAGCCATCAACCACTGCAACAAAGCTGTTCCAAGCTGCTTTCTCCTTACTAGTGTGCTTCTTGAAAAATAAATTGCACTCTAGGATCTTCTTTATCTGTGATCCGATGAACACACTGGCTTTGACCTTTGCCTCAGACAGCTTAGGGAAGTCTTGAAGGTACTTGAAGGCTGCCGACTCCTTATCTAGAGCTCTGACAAATTGTTTTATAAGGCCTAATTTGATGTGCAGTGGTGGCATCAGCACCTTCTGGGTGTGCACCAGTGGCTCCCAGTTGACTGGTCCGCTGTGGCCAGTCCCGCCCGTGGTAGTGTGTCTTGGTGTCCCTGCTGTCCCAAAGGCAAAGATAGCAGGAAAACTTGGTAAAACGCCTTGGAGACCCATCAGGAATGCCAGCATTTTGAAATCTCCTATGATCTCCCAGCCGTACTAATCATATTTATCCACTTAGGCAGCTGGAACTAAATTGAACTGGTGGCCCCTGTATTTATACTACCATTTATATTACTGGAAAGTTATAGAAGTTACTACAAGTTTACTCAGCACTGAATATATCTGAAATGCTCTGTAAAATAGGTACATTTCAAAATATCACTGTCCTGGTCACAAAAGCAAAGTTTGTGGGGAATAATAGCAATTTTCTATACTTTTGAGGCATAAGCAATTCAGAAATAATTCATACTACCCATGAACAAAAAAATATATTTTGCACGGTGTATTCATTCTAATCTAACCAAGGGATCCCAGGCATCCTGAACAACTCGTTTTAAAGCCCTCTTTGCCTAATGGATCTATAACACTGTTTCCAAAACAGTTTGGACGCTGCCTAAAATGCAAATAAAAACAGAATGCAATGATGTGCAAATCATTGATCCCTACATTTAATTGGAAATAGTACAAAGGCAACATATCAAATGTTAAAACTGATTGTTTCAACATTATTGTTTTTAGAAAAATATATCCCCATTTTGAATTTGATGCCAGCAACAAAATGTTGGGACAGGGCATGTTTACCACTATGTTGCATCACCTCTTTGTTTAGCAATACTCCGTAAATGTTTGGGAATTGAGGAGACCAATTGCTATAGTTTTGAAAGTAAAATGTATTTCCATTCTTGCTTGATATAGGATTTAAGCTGCTCAACAGTACGGGGTCTCCTTTGTCGTATTTTTTGTTTCATAATGCGCCAAATGTTTTCAATGGGTGACTGGTCTGGACTTCAGCCAGGCCAGTTTACTACGGAACCATGCTGTTGTAATACATGCAGAATGTGGTTTGGCATTGTCTTGCTGAAATAAGTAAGTCCTTCCCTGAAAAAGACGTTGTCTGGATGGCAGCATATGTTGCTCCAAAACCTTTATATATTTTTCAGCATTAATTGTGCCTTCACAGATGTGCAAGTCACCCATGCCATGTGCACTTATGCACCATCCATACAATCATGGATGCTGGCTTTTGAACTGTGCGCTGATAAAAAGCCGGATGGTCCCTCTCCTCTTTAGTCTGGAGGACGTGGCGTCCATGATTCCCAAAAATAATTTCACATTTTTATTAATCAGACCATGTGATAGTTTCCACTTCGCCTCAGTCCATCTTAAATGGATTGAGGCGTGGAATTAACATTCCATCCAAAACAACTAACTTGGTTACTTATATTAAAAAATTAAGAGACCACTGCACCTTTTTCTCTCCTTTCCAAAAAAGCTGAAAAGGAAAGTTTTGAGTGAGGAACAGAAGTGTTCAATTTGCAGTGGTCTCTTAATTTTAACCCTTCTGTTCCTCATTCAAAACCTTCCTTTTCAACTTTTTTGGAAAGGAAAGAAAAAGGTGCAGTGGTCTCTTAATTTTTTCCAGAGCTGTATATGCATGCATCAAAATATATATTTCTAAAACCATGAAACATCAACCATAACCTTGATTAGGATATTTAAATAAATGTACCAATAATGAAAATAAAGAACAGTGGCCTGTAGATGCAGATTGGTACAATACTTTAAGAATCATCAGTGCCAAGCATTTACTTTACCCTCTGTTTAGTCCAGCTGCAGACTCCCCTTGGTTACAAATGTCAGTAAACTACAACAAATTAAGCTTTTATACCAGAAATTGATTGATTCATTAGGAAAAGCAATATGCATGATTATTACTCTTTAACCACTGTGACAATTTGGTCAAGCTGACATTAACCTTTGGAGAAACATAATTCAACCCCACTTTCTTTAGAAATACTGCCAATTTTAAATCAAAGTCTATTCATCCAATACAGAGCAGGTGTAAATGATACAGTGACACTTAACTGCTGCAGTGAAAAGTGAATAATATGTTCATAATAAATAATATAACTAAACAATAGACCATGAGTACTTTACTGAAAGGAAGAGCACCGCACGTGTTAAATAAGACACAGAAATTATTATAATTATTATATACAAAATGCAAAACAAAGTAATAAAATGAGTAGTACAACTGAGGATGGCATATTACTGAGTAGTAATGAATGAATATGGAAGGTCTGAGTGGAAGGGGCAAGAGCAAAGCAAATTGTTAATGGAGAGTAAAGAGAACAGTCCATGTATCGGAAGACTCGAATCCTTTGTGATCTTAATGGCCTTCTGCATCCACCGACTGGCCAGACAGGATGCTTTCATGTTGCATATGAAGAATTCACCACAGACCTTATCAAAAATATAGTTAATAAGAGTTTAAAATAGCATATTACACATAGCAGTTGTGCAGCCAGACTAGACATTAACAATTTAAAAATGTTTGTTTACTTTCAACATATTAGTCCAAAAATAGAAGAATATTCTGAGATAGCTTAAAGACCAGAACAAAAAAAACAGAATAGGTTAATAAAATAAAAAGTATAAGAATGGCTTGACAGGTTTAAATATTTTGCTCGAGTTGTACCAGTTGGACAGATGTAGCTTTGTGATGGTACTACAGTCCATTAATACCAGAGTGGTCTCTGTACAACCAGACCAATTTTCATGATTGGCAGTGTCACTTAAGACACTTAGGTCTGCACCACAGATGTTAAAGTGTTACATAACAAGTGTTGAGACAAAAACAACGTAAAATATTGAGTTAGTGTCTTACAGCTGTACAGCCGTTTTGTTGAAATCACATCACTAACAGTGTAGAAATTGTGTGCATGCATCACTACAAATTGTGTTATCCAAATCAAATTAATTGATTAATCTAAAACCTTTTAACATCAGCGGTTGTCACAAAGTGCCTTTACCGCTACACAGCCTAAAACCCCAAGGAGCAAGCAACAACAAGATGCACTGTGGCTGGGGAAAACGTCCTAGCATCATCAGGCAGAAGCTAGATCTGCAACACAACCAGGTGGACTTTGGACAGGGACAGCCAAGAGAGTCAGGCCAGATGGTCCTAAAGTGTGATTCAAGGACTCAGGTCCTCCTAAGATTCAACAAGATGCCAGAGAAATTAGTGGGTCATTCCTTTGATCCAAAAGGATAACCACAGAATTCCAACTGAGGCTATTCCGATGGCAAATACACAATTGCACCGTAAACAATAGGGACTAAGACAGGGGGTTCCAGAGACACTGAGGCCCTGTCCCCCAGATAGGATAGTAACTATAGAGGTGTCCATCCCTGGGTTTGGGCTAGAGGGCAGTCTTCCCAGCGGAAGTACTCATGCAGATGATCAATGTAGTGTCTCCTCTGTCAAAGGGTTTATGACTATGCCAGAAACACCTCACTCACTGTTTAAAGAGATTTAAGTCCAATTTTGCATATTAAGTCCAATTTCCACACATACTAAACCTAGTCTCATTAAACTCAATGAAGTTCTCCACAGTTTTTAGTCCTTGACTAGGCTTAATCTGTCTGTGAAACTGGCCCATTTCCCATGAAACAAAAGTATGTTTTATGTTGCTTTCAGGCAAAGAAAAAACACTTTTCTGTAACGTATCATTGGTAATATATGAAGTATGTTGAATCAGGTGCAGTCAGAAGGCACACACTACTTTTTGTAGAAAAACTATGAAGACATTTCTGAACTCCTTCAGATTGATGCACATAGTACTGGCCAACATACAAATGGGTTTAAATGTACAGGAGTGGAGTACTCTGCCTCATAGTCTGATAAAAATAGTAGATGGTGTTTGGTAAAATGCAGTAAATAATTCTGTTGAGAGAGCTGTTGTATTTGGAGTTGGTAAGAGTTTAGTCTGACTTAATATAGCATTCATGCTTGTCAAGCCTGTGAAAAGAAACCTACAAAAGTAATGGCGAAGATGGACAGCCTGAGGCATGTATAACTGTTTGACATGCAGATGTCTTCTGAATCTAATCCTACTTTTATCTTGTAACCCAAGGCCATCTCATGTAAGCCTTTATTTTTGTTTTATTTAACTCAACTAGAAACACAATCTTCACTGAGCCAAACAGATGACTGGGACACTGCCAGCCAAGAAACATTTGATTCAAATGAGCTAGCTAGGCTATAGTACCTACTTCAAGTCAGTTAAATGGCAAACATGTCTATCTTAATCACACAGAAATCGTATTATAGATGCCAGTGACTCATAGCCAATTGAAGCATATTAGTCTGTGATGTGTGCAAAAAATTTGCACCAGTGTAAAACGTAAGCCTGAATGATAGACCGCATCCAGAGATTTGAGTACAGAAGCTGAGACATGCATATATAGTATATCTCCATAATCTAGCAAGTGACATCAAACTTGCTTGCACAATATCTTTTATCTGCTGACATAACAGATATGATTTGTTCCTATAAGATAAACCAATTTAAATCTTTGGCTTTTTCACTGACTCACTAACTTACTACAAAAGACAGATTTTTATCTAAGCAAATCCCAAGGTATTTGTAAATTATAAATAAACCTTTTAGGGTACTAATTTAGGTTCATCCAAAGCTAGGTTTTGTGATCTAAAAAACAGCATATACTTCATTTACATTTAGCATTAACATATGGTCCATAAGTCACTGTTGTAACAATTTGAAATCAGACATAATATGGATTAAATTCCATCAGCTACAATAGCCAGTGTTCTGTCACTAACGCAATTTTGAAACCAATGGCAAGTATCATTGGCCAGGCCCAATGAAGACAGCTTTTTCAATAAGACTGATCTAAGAGTGAGCTACTGTATTGAATGCCTTTGACCAGGAAACAAACAGAGCAACACAGCTTTATTTCTCATCCAAGGCTTTGACAATATCATTGACAAGTAGTTGCTGTAATAGTACTGTGATCAAGTCTAATACCAGATTAAAATCTGTTCAAAATTATATTTTATGATAAAAAAGTAAAGAAAATTTACCAATGCCTCCAGGATTGGGGCGACAGTTATCAAGGACATGTGTTTCCCCACTCTTACACAGTGGGAACAAATGTTTGGTTTTGCAAATTTTAGGCATAAGCCACCAAGTTAATGTTCTATTACATATATGCGTTAGACCAATAAGCCTGGATCTAGCATATCAGACCCTGTGTTTTTCTTAGCGTCTATAACTAGCAATGAATCAAGGACTTTGTTTTCTGTGAACAGACACAGCAAAAACCCTTGACTCTTAACATCAGAGTGTACCTGCATAATGACTTGATGTTAATGTATTCCTCTATCATTTATTCTTCTGTTATTTGGGGTAGGTATAATGTTTTTATTTTTCAAAAAGATAACCTGCTGCAATAAAGTGGCTATTAAAGGAATCAGCAATTGCATTTCGATCAATAATAGGTACACAGTACAACACTATCTGTTGTGGCAGTATGGTGATGAGACAGTTCTTAAGGGTTTTTATTGTTTTACAGAATTTAGAAGCATAAGCGTGAGTCCAAAAAGTAAACTGAATACAGCAACAATCCAACTCGGGACAAAACTCAATGAAGAGTAACACAGCAGACAGTACAATGTCTCTAAAGGAATAACGCTCCTGAACAAGAGCGCAGGCAAACACAAAACAGGGAACAATAACGAACAATGAGAAGGGAGTCAGAGGGAACTATATACACACATAATGACTAATGGGAACCAGGTGTGTAGTTGGGGACAAAACAACCCAGACCAGGAATGGATAATGAATAGGATCAGGGGCTGTGGCAGCTAGGCTGGTGACGTCGACCGCTGACAGCGCAGCGAACCAAAGAGAGGCGCAGGTGCAAGAAGAGACGTGACAGTACCCCACCCCCGACATGCTGCCCCAGCAGCAGGACGGGGACGACCCGGAGGGCGCGGTGCAGGGCGCTCCGGACGCCGGCGGTTAGAAGTCCCGGAGCAAGGAGGGATCGAGGACGCTCCTCCGGACCGTACCCCTCCCAATCCACAAAGTACTGGAGACCCCCCAACCGATGACGCAAGTTCATGATGGCAAGAACTGCAAACCCCGATCCTCCCTTGATGTCCAGTGGAGGAGGAGGAGGAGGAGGAGGAGGGGTCCCCCACACCTTGGCCTCATGGAGAGGGCCCACTACCACCGGCCTGAGGAGAGACACATGGAATGCGGGATTAATACGGTATGACACAGGAAGCTGTAACCTGTATGTTACCTCGTTGACTCTCCTCAGGACTTTGAACGGCCCCACAATCCGCAGGCCCAGCTTCCGGCAGGGCAGGAAGCTGGGCCCGTGAGTGAAGGTTTACTTGAACTAACATTGAATAGAAATCTTGCCCTTTTTTAGGCAAGTTTCCAGACCTCCAAGGTGGAGGTGTTTGGAGGTTGGAGGTGTGGCCTCAGAGGTGTGGCCTGTTTTAAACCCAAACAGTGTAAAGGGCCTAGCACTGAAAGGTGACATAAAATCTGAACACTGCTGAAATGTTGATGTTTGAACTGTCATTCGTCTTGACCAAGTATCTCATGGCTAGTTCTGTGTGCCAAATTAGATATTTATATTTTTTCATATTTGGCTAAGAATAATATAGACTTAGCATGTGAACCAATAATAATAACAACAATAGGGGTGTATCTAATATAATAAAGACAGACAGCTGTATTAATAATAACTGTAATATTAATTATAATACATTTGGGCTATGGTGTGTTAGTAGAGTAGGGTATAGCTGTTATACCTTACAGGATTATGGGTATTGTAAGGAGGAGGGGCTTGCTGTTGTGCATTATGAAATTGAAGAAAAAGAAACATGCTGTATTTTTTGTTAGAGTCATTTCTGGAGCTGGATATTATAGTTTAGATGGTGTCAGCATAATTGCATTTTTTTAATTTCATTTTGGAATGGAATGTCCTTACATACAAATGATTGCGGGGAGGGCCCTGAATCGTTTAAGATATTATAAGAAATGGGACTGGTATTGGTAAAAACTGCTGTCTAATGCATATAAAAACATTGTGTCTTTCCCTAAAAGCATTATGGCCATTTTTACATGAAACGTAAGGTTAAATTGACCCCTGGAGACAATGGTTCTGAGAGTAGTCAGTTGCAGTCATGTTGTTTTTTTTGCTTCAACTTCTGTAGGCTGATATCCGTGCATTGTTTCAGGATCAGATGGATCTCTGACTTGCTCATGTGAAATAAGTTAAAATGTAAGTTATTTTTAAATACTGTTTTGAATGTTGGGAAAATGTTTTTACACACATCATTTCTGGGTTTATATTTTATCCAATAACTAATAATGTAATTTTCCAAAAGTATCTGTAGTCTGAATACATCTTTTTGTTGGTGAATTAAAAGATTCCTGGTTGCTTGGCTTGACACATTTTATTACAGCACACACTTCAGTTATCAGCATGCTTATTTAGAACCAGATGTGTTCAAGTCTTGGAGCAGCAGCAAAAAGACCTCATTGCTGGTCTGAAAGAATGAAATGAGCTATTGCTACTCTCTACTGATGGAAAAAGTGACATTCCATGTGATCGTGCTGCATTTGTAATGTTACAAGATTGGGGAGCATGTGAACAAGTTTGTCCTTATTGAAGTTGTTCTGGTATGTGCAAATATCAGAATGTTGTAGTCTAATAATTTTACATACTATAATTTTTATTGCCATATTCAAGGACAATATTTTCTCTATGGTTTATCCACTTAGTTTTTACTTTCAGAGTATTGAAGTCAACAGTTTTGGTTAGTGTTAAGTCAGAAGGTTTATTACAAACAAGGCAATACAGAATAATCACCTTGAGATTGTTTCGATCAAGAGTGTTGTAATCAAGAGTGTAGTGAGGGGGATAAAGGTTAACCCTTCAAATGTTACTGAGGGAACAGGTAAGAAAATGAGTGAATCTATGAATGAATCTATGACCTTCATGATTATTTAATACCTAATAATCTGACTCCATATTGTTTGTAAACATACGCAATCATAAATGACCATAATATGCTGGAAGTTTTTAGAAAAGGTGGCTAATTTTTTATCACAAGCCAAACATTTAAAAGTTCATGTGTTTCACAGCCTACATCATCCTCAATCCTCAATGCTCAGTCAATTACAGAAAACAAGTGATCGTATAGCAACCCGGATCTTATGGATGACCAATCTGGTCACTTTGATTTACATATGTGTGTGCTTATATCAGTTATCATGAGCGCCCATAAAGTGTAGGTCGTTTAACAGGAACCATACAGTAAAATGGCATGTGTTCCTGGGGCTACACAGAATATTACGAAACCCATGACTCAGGGATGACAAGTCAATGGCATGTGTTCCTAGGCCTAACCAGACTGCTTCGAAATCCAGGACTCAGTAATTATCAGTAGCCCTACGAGCTTGAGTATGAAGATGAATGAGGATTGCCGTAGAAATATACAGCTCTGGAAAAAATTAAGAGACCACTGCAAAATTATCAGTTTCTCTGGTTTTACTATTCATAGGTATGTGTTTGAGTAAAATGAACAGTTTTGTTTTATTCTATAAACTACTGACAACATTACTCCCAAATTCCAAATAAAAATAATGGCATTTAGAGTATTTATTTGTAGAAAATAACAACTGGTCAAAATAACCAAAAAAAGATGCATTGTTTTCAGACCTCAAATAATGCAAAGAAAACAAATTCACATTAATTTTTCAACAACAAAATACTAATGTTTTAACTTAAGAAGAGTTCAGAAATCAATATTTGGTGGAATAATCCTGATTTCTAATCACAGCTTTCATGCGTCTTGGCATGCTCTCCACCAGTCTGTCACATTGCTGTTGGGTGACTTATGCCACTCCTGGCACAAAAATTCAAGTAGCTCTGCTTTGTTTGATGGCTTGTGACCATCCATCTTCTTCTTGATCAAATTCCAGAGGTTTTCAATTCAGGTCAGGAGATTGGGCTGGCTATGTCAGGGTCTTGATCTGGTGGTCCTCCATCCACACCTTGATTGACCTGGCTGTGTGGCATGGAGCATTGTCCTGCTGGAAAAAACAATTTTCACAGTTGGGGAACATTGTCAGAGCAGATGGAAGCAGGTGTTTTTCCAGGATAACCTTGTACTTGGCTTCATTCATGCATCCTTCACAAAGACAAATCTGCCCGATTCCGGTCTTGCTGAAGCATCCCCAGATCACTGATCCTCCACCAAATTTCACAGTGGGTGCGAGACACTGTGGCTTGTAGGCCTCTCCAGGTCTCCGTCTAACCATTAGACGACCAGGTGTTGGGCAAAGCTGAAAATTTGACTCGTCAGAGAAGATGACCTTACTCCATTCCTCTACGGTCCAATCCTTATGGTCTTTTGCAAACTTCAGCCTGGCACTTCTTTGCTTCTCATTGATGAAGGGATTTTTTCTAGCTTTGCACGACTTCAGCCCCGCCCCTAGGTGCCTGTTTCAAACCTCGCCGTGCATGTCAACCCAGCTGCTGTTTGCCATTCTTTTTGTAGGTCACTTGATGTCATCCTACGGTTGTTGAGTGACATTCGAATGAGTTGACGATCATCTCAGTCAGTGGACAGTCGTTTTTGCCCTCTGCCAGTCTGTTGCTTGACCTTGTTCTTATGAACAAGGTCCCCAATGTCTGTTGCTTGACCTTGTTCTTATGAACTGCCGTCTTTGAAATTTTCCGGATGGAAGCAACCTGACACTCACTGTATCCCTCTGCCAGTAAAGCCAGAATTTAACCCTTCTTTTCCTCACTCAAAGCTTTTCTTTTTAACTCTTTCGTCATGCTGAATAATTATTTTTTTTATTCAAATTACCTTTCAGGTACTACTTGCACTGTTTTTGCCATCAAGCTGGTCCTATTGCAAGAGGATAGTGATGACCAAAGCAGTGGTTTTTATTCTTTTCCTCATTAAATTAGATTTGGTTCAGGTAATCACCTAATCAGTACCTCATTAAGTAACATGAGGTGCGCTTGTATTGGAATTTAACAGACACTGAAATGGAATGGCTGTCATACATGTAGTGATGCTGATTTAAGAAAAATTAGGAGTGGTCTCTTAATTTTTTCCAGAGCTGTATATTCAAAAGTAATACAATTTATTCCAATTAAGTAATAAAGTTACAATAGAAAACATACATACGAACCCGATTCAACGTCCTCCCAACTACTCTAAAAGTCTACTAAGTATACCATAAGTATTTAGGACACTATAGCATGAATGTGTGCTAGGAGCTTCTGTTAAAAATAGACTCCAAGAACTAAGTCAAGCTTCACTATTTATCCCTACCACAGACCGATTACAAAGTCCCCCATTGTGCCTATAAAAGGATCACCTCACCTTGGCTAAAACAATGAAAACAAAGAAACCGGCATTCCCATATATATTTACATATATTCAATTAGCACCATGCAAAACTAGACACTTGGGCTTGCAGTAGTCTTCATCCAGTAAACATTTACCTGTAACAAACGATATGTAACATGTACAGCATTGACACCTATTGGAGAGTTCATCCCTTTATGGGACACACCTTAACACAAGAACAGCCAGGCCTTTCAGACCCCAGTATCCGCCAGAGTCAAATGCTGTTTGGCGTCATTAGCATACGAATCGTCCCTATTAGTGTACACATTCACCTCCGCAGCATCACCATCCAGCCAGAGCATCAGTTCGTCTACTGGGTCGTTATTAAACTATATAGAATAGCCTAAAAAATAATGAATTACAGAATTTGTCTGTTTAAAATGGTTAATGAATGAATTTGAAGAATACAAGTATGTGTTTGTATTGAAGGTCTTATCATACGAAAAAAACGATTAAGAATACAAAGAACAATTTCTAAGAACACTGGCTATAGTATTTCCATTCGTTTATTAGGCCCTACAAATGTACAAAATGAAAATTACACAGCCAATCTATAGGTGACATGAATTGTCTATAGGTGACATAAGTTATTGACAAACCGAAAGGAGTCAATTTTTCCGTTTCTCAACACTGCAAATTACTTTAGATATGGTTGCACCACTAAAAACAAAAGAAATATGCAACAAGAAACTTGCTCCCTGGTACCCAAACAATACTAGAGCACTCAAGCAAGCCTCCAGAAAAATGGAGCGAAAGTGGCACTCCACCAAGTTGGAAGTATTTAGACTAGCTTGGATAGACAGACACTACAATACCGAAAAGCACTCACATCTGCTTGATCCGCTTATTTCTCCAACCTGTTTGAGGTGAACAAAAACAACCCAAAATGTCTTTTTGATACAGTTGCAAAGTTAACAAAAAAGCAATGTTCTACAAGTGAAGTTGGTTCTCTCTTCAGCAGTAATGAATACATGAACTTTTTTGATGAAAAGATCATCACAATTAGAAAACAAATAAATGACTCCTCCTTAAATAGGTATAGTCCTCAAAATCTCAGTTGTCCTGAGAATACCCAGAACCTCTCTGACCAGGTGTCAATGGGGACACTTTAATTGTTTGACCCTGCATAGCTCAACACGTTCGCTAAAATAGGAATGAGTTCTAAACCCACAAATTGTCAATTAGACCTGATTCCAACAAAACTACTTAGGGAGCTACTTCCTGTGATAGGTCAGCCAATGTTGAACGTTCTTAATAAAGAAAATAAAGCCTCTTCTGAAAAAATCTAATCTGAATCCGGATATGACAATTATAGGCCAATATCGAACCTCCCATTCCTCTCAAAAATTTTAGAAAAGTGTTTTTCCCAACAACTGAATGCCTTCCTGAATACAAATAACATATACGAAATGCTCCAGTCCGGTTTCAGACCCCATCATAGCACTGAGACTGCACTCATGAATGTAACAAATTACTTTCTAATGGCCTCAGACAAAGGTTCCGCATCTGTACTGTTGCTTCTTGATCTTAGTGATGCCTTTTACACTATTGATCACTCCCTTCTCTTAGAGAGACTGGAAACCCATATTTGGCTACATGGACACGTTCTAGCCTGGTTTAAATCTTATTTATCTGAAAGATATCAGTTCGTATGTGTGGATGGCATATCCTCTGACAAATCAAAGGTATGTTTTGGTGTTCCTCAAGGCTCGGTTTTGGGCCCATCATTGTTTTCACTATATATGCTGCCTCTGAATGATGTCATCCAGAATCACAATGTCAATTTTCACTGTTATGCAATTGACACACAGCTGTATATTTCAGTGAAACATGGAGAAGCCCCAAAATTAGCTAATTTGGAAGCATGCGTTTCAGATATTAGGAAGTGGATGACAGAGAACGTCTTGCTTTTAAACTCAAGAAAAACAGAAATGCTCATTTTAGAACCCAAGAAACAAAGAGTTTTGTTGGCAGACCTTACAGTGAACCTCGACGGTTGTATGGTCATATCCCAAAAAACTGTGAGAGACCTTGGCGTTAACTTCGACCCCGATCTCTCCTTTGATGAACATATAAAATTTATCTCAAGAGCTGTTTTTTTCCATCTTCAGAACATTGCAAAAATCAGAAACTTTTTATCAAAAACGGATGCAGAAAAACTAATCCATGCTTTTGTAACTTCTCTCCAATGCCATTCGAGGGCGGAGTCACTGGCTTATTGTTGTGTCTCCATTGCGCCCATTGTGCAATTGGGGTGAACTCTGCTGGCAATACTCAGCCCTCATTTCAGGGTGGTTGCAGTTGGTTGGTGTCTTGATGGGTGATGCTTGGAAATGTGGGTGGATTGACTTCCTGCCTGTTGGGCCCTGTCTGGGGCCTTCCCCGGATAGGGCCACAGTGTCCCCCATCTCAGTCCCCCATCTCTTTTACGCTGCTATATTAATGTGCTGGGGGGAGTAGGGTCACTTCTTCTTCTCCACTGTAAATCCTTGTAAATCTAAGGAATGCAGTCTCTAAATTTTCTTGTCTCCTGCTCCATTCAAACTTAGGAGGGTATGAGGTCTTGGCCCAGGTCGTTGCCCTCCCTCGAGGCGAACCCAGGTCTCCCACATGAGAGGATGTGTCTTTAACCACTACACCACAGAGCAATAGTTCAAAGTTCTAAAGATTTATTTGTCATTTGCAATAACAAGTTATGGCAATGAAATGCTTAGTTTTCCTACTCCCGACAGTGCAGTTAAAAGTTAAAAAAGTAACAGTAATTATAATATAAAAATAAGAAGATAACATAAACTATCAATAATAATAACACTGTACAAAACATGCATCAATAATAATAACTATACACCTGTACAACCGTAGTGCAATGTAAAAGTGACAGGTGTGCATGGGATTATGGATGGAAGGAAGAGGGGTTCCTGAATTGAGCAGCCTTACGGCCTGAGGAAAGAAACTGTCCCGTAGCCTGTTAGTTTTGGACGGAATACTCCTGCACCTTCTGCCTGACGGCAGCTTGGTACACAGTCCATGGCATGGGTGGCTGGGATCTGTAATGATTCGTTTGCTCCTCCTCCTACACCTCTCTGTGTAGAGATCCTGCAGGGATGGCAGGTCAGACCTTGTGATGCACTCTGCTGTTTTAATCACCCTCTGAATAGCTTTGCCGTCGAGGGCGGTGCAGCTGCCATACCAGGCGGTGACACAGCCGGACAGGATACCCTCGATAGTGCATCTGTAGAAGTTGGTGAGTATCCTGGAATCCATGCCAAATCTCCTTAATCGGCATAGGAAGAAAAGCCGTTTCCTGGCCTTGTTCACCAAGATGTTAGAGTGATGAGACCAGGTCAAGTCATCGCTGAAGTTGACACCAAGGAACCGGATGTTGTGAACTCTCTCTACTGCAAACCCATTGATATGTATGGGGGTATGGTCTCCCTGCCGCTGCTTCCTGTGATCAACAATCATCCCCTTCGTTTTGCTGATATTGAGCTGGAGGTTGTTTTCCTGACACCACGATGTCAGAGACCTTACTTCGTCTCTATAGGCTGACTCGTCGTTGTCAGAGATCAGGCCTATGATGGTGGTGGCGTCAGCAAACTTAACGATGGTGTTGGAGACGTGGGTTGCCAGGCAGTCGTGGGTGAAGAGGGAGTACAGGAGCGGGCTCAGCACACAGCCCTGGGGGGAGCCAGTACGAGAGTCAGTGAGGAGGAGGTGGTGTTGCCCATCCGCACCACCTGGGGTCTGCCCGTCAGGAAGTTCAGGATCCATCTGCACATAGAGGGGTCGAGACCCAGATCCCTGAACTTCACCGCTAGCTTGTGGAGCACAATGGTGTTGAAGGCTGAGCTGTAGTCAATGAACAGCATTCTCACGTGTTCCTCTTGTCCAGATGAGAGAGTGCGGAGTGGAGGGTCAGAGCAATGGGGTCCTCTGTGGATCTGTTTTGTCTGTAGGCAAACTGCAGCGGGTCAAGTGTTACAGGCATGGAGTCTGTGATGTGAGTTTTAACTAGCCGCTCAAAGCACTTAATGATGATTGGTGTGTGTGCTACAGGGCGGTAGTCATTCATGCTGAGGACTTTTTGCTTTTTTGACACAGGAACAATGATGGACTTTTTAAAGCAGGTGGGGATCACTGACTGACGTAGCGATAGGTTGAAGATATCAGAAGCGACATCAGCCAGTTGGTCAGCACAGACCTTGAGAACACGGCCTGAGATGTTGTCTGGTCCAGGAGCCTTACGGGTGTTAATCATTTTTAGGGCTTTGCAAACATCTGCCCTGGTCATTTCTAAAGGGCAGCCGTCTTGGTCCAATTGAGCGTCCATGCCAGGGATGATGTTCTCAAAGTGAGCATA
The DNA here is from genome assembly GCA_016801175.1 of Esox masquinongy. Classification (NCBI taxonomy): domain Eukaryota; kingdom Metazoa; phylum Chordata; class Actinopteri; order Esociformes; family Esocidae; genus Esox; species Esox masquinongy. Next base: position 10,095 of record JACXGI010003110.1, on the reverse strand, counting down.
GAAAGAGTTCAGTTCCTCTGGGAGAGAGGCTGGCACTTCCCCACACTGCCTGAATAGCCTTTATAGTCCGTGATGGTTCTCAAACCACTCCACATGTTCCTTGTATTGGAGCCCTGGTAGAGAGATTCTACTTTGACTCTGAATTGGCTTTTTGCAGTTTTTATTGCCTTCCTGAGGTCATACCGAGATTTCTTATAATTGTCCTTGCTGCCGGAGTTGAATGCTGCAGTCTGTGCCTTAAGCATTGCACGAATACCACTGTTGACCCACAGTTTTTGATTAGGGAATGATTTTGTAGTTGTTGATACATTTGCTAACACATTTGCCTGGTGTCGGTATAGCTTCTTGACACACCTTGACACACTGACTTTTCGTCAAGTGAAAAGACGAGAGAATTGTGTAGCCAGCAAAGTCTATCCTGAACAAATCCTAATATCCACCAGAAATGTTATATTTTAAGCTTCCTATAACGTAGCTACAGAAGGTTGTAGCCAGCGATGTTTTTGTCTGTCCTGAGCAGATCCTAATATCCACCAGAAATGTTATATTTCACGAAATAAGTCAGCTGTCTATAACTGACAATATAACTAATATAGCTAATCGATAAATAACAAGCTTGCTTACCTGATTGTAGTCCATTCTTGTGGTTGTTCTCAGTTGCGAACTACAAACAAACTTACGAACAAACTGCTGACTGTGAGATTTTGAGATTAGCAGGGGCACAAAAGCCGTGGTGGCCTTAGGGCGTACAATGATTTTCAGGGGCATCACGGCCAGAGCCAAGGGCAATGACGGAAATTCCTATGCTGGTTGCAGATCAAGACGATACCTGACAATTCCAGCTGCCAGTCTGATAACCCCCACCCTGTCCTTGTCCATCTAGTCATGCTTCTGACCTGGCTTAGGATGTATAGACTCTGGACACAACCCAAATGCATTTACTAATTATTACAACTTCTACTCTTAAAATGTTCACCCGGCACAGCCAGAAGAGGACTGGTCACCCCACCGAGCCTGGTTCCACCCTAGGTTTCTTCCTAAATTTCGGCCCCTCTTATGGAGTTTTTCCTAGCCACTGTGCTTCAACATTGTTGTTGCTTGCTCCTTGGGGTTTCAGGCTGGGTGTTTTGTAAAAGCACTTTGTGACAACTGCTGATGTAAAAAGGCTTTATAAATAAATTTAATTCATTGATTGAATAGTCTATGTAATTGATTTTAACGCCAATGCATAGCTCTAGTCTCCTGGATTACTTACATATAATGTGTGTCTATAGGTGACATGAATAAGTTATCGAAGAGGAGTTATTAGAAAAAGACGAGGTCCATTTCTCCAAATGAATAGGCTACAAAACCAGGGCGTCTTTGCAGGACTCTCCCAGGGGTTCTAGTGGGACTAATGAGTTGATGTCTAATTGTAGAGTAGCCTATATCGTTTGTATTATTTTTCAATAATAGCCTAATTAATTTGCTGAATAGTCATGGAAATCTTTTATTTCATTTGTAAGTTAATTGAAATTCAACCATAGCTCTGATCATTCATCTGGGAGTATCGCGCATTCATGTGTTGACATTAAGCATTCAGTGATGGGTGATTAGCGCCTGGGTACCAATGCTAAGTGGTGTGTGCTTTTGGCAGATTAAGTCGGAAAATGGATAAATAGGTTCTAAATAGTTTTTCGTTTGTGAGTTTAGAATTCTGACTACGGAACAATGTGATATACGCCTATTTAGGAAAAGTCAAGGAAGGAGGAGGGTGTAGCATTCAAAATGGCTGTTTTATTTTAATTTTAAACTTAAATGCCAATTGGCATTGGCATTTGGCGGTTCTAGTGTTTAACAGACCAAACATCAGTGCAGTTAATCCAACAAAAGTCATATTTCTACTTTACTGATATGTCCATCCTCACACCTGGTTCGTCTGAGCAGCTGGGGCTTGTATGTCCGTTCCTTTCAGGAAGCAAATAGACCCATTGGTGTGTGATTAGGATGTCCCACTGAGTTGAGACGCCAGACAACACGGCACCTTCACAAACCTTCCAAAACACATCTTTCATTACACTACGAGAGCTCAAAGTCAAAGTCTTTTATTTATCAAATGCACCGAATAACATAGCGTCATTCTGAACTAGCAGAAATTGTGAATGGAGTATAGAATGGGGTAGAGTGTAGAATGGGGTATATGGAAAATATGGATAGAAATAATAAATATTGTAAATATAAATATAAGTGTAATGTGCCTATGAATGGTACATTGAAATATGCTAATGTCCATTGAATGTACATAGAAAGTCAACAGAGCATTTGAAATGTTCATGTGATCAATATGATCATAGATCAGTGTTGCTGGTTGAGAAGCCTTATGGCCTGTGGGAAAAACAGTTTGTGAGTCTGGAAGTACGTGCCCTGATGCTCCGGTAGTGTCTACCAGACAGCAGCAGTGTGAACAGACCATAGCCTGGATGGCTGTAGTCTTATATGATGTTCCGTGCTTTCCTAAGGCATCGTGTATGGCAGATGCCTTGCATGGAAGGGAGATGGCAGACGATGATGCGCTCCGCAGACTTCACCACTCTCTGGAGGGCCTTGCAATCAGTAGCGGAGCAGCCTGAGAGGATGCTCTCAATGGTGCACCTGTAAAAGTTGGTAAGAGGTTTTGCAGACATGCCAAACTTCTTGAGACGCCTCAGAAAGTATAGTCACTTTTGGGCAGTTTTTCCCGCCAAGTCTGCTTGCCTGGACCAGGTGAGGTCATCTTTGATGAACACATCGAGGAACTTGAAGTCAAAGACTCTCTCCACTTCAGCTCCATCGAGGTGTATTGGGGCATGACCCCCCCACGCTCCTTCCTGAAGTCCACAATCATCTTCTTTGTCTTGCAGGCATTATGAGAGCGGTTGTTGTCCTGGCACCATGTAGCCAGGTCCCCTACAGTAAGGCAAAAAAATATTTGATACCCTGCTGATTTTGTACGTTAGCCCACTGACCAAGAAATTATCAGTCTATAATTTTAATGGTAGGTTTATTTGAACAGTGAGAGTCAGAATAACAACAAAAAAAATCCAGAACAACGCATGTCAAAAATGTTATAAGTTGATTTGCATTTTAATGACTAAAATAAGTATTTCATCCCCTCTCAATCAGAAAGATTTCTGGCTCCCAGGTGTCTTTTATACAGGTAATGAGCTAAGATTAGGAGCACACTCAAGCTGAGATTAGGGAGTGCTCCTTATCTCAGCTTGTTACCTGTATAAAAGACACCTATCCACAGAAGCAATCAATCAATCAGATTCCAAACTCTCTACCATGGCCAAGACCAAAGAGCTGTCCAACGATGTCAGGGACAAGATTGTAGACCTACACAAGGCTGGAATGGGCTACAAGACCATCGCCAAGCAGCTTGGTGAGAAGGTGACAACAGATTATTCGCAAATGGAAGAAACACAAAAGAACTGTCATGCAGGATCTCACCTCGTGGAGTTCCAATTATCATGATAACGGTGTGGAATCAGCCCAGAACTACACGGGAGGGTCTTGTCAATGATCTCAAGGCAGCTGGGACCATAGTCACCAAGAAAACAATTGGTAACACACTACGCCGTGAAGGACTGAAATCCTGCAGTGCCCGCAATGTCCGCCTGCTCAAGAAAGCACATGTACAGGCCCGTCTGAAGTTTGTAAATGAACATCTGAATAATTCAGAGGAGAACTGGGTGAAAGTGTTGTGGTCAGATGAGATCAAAATCGAGCTCTTTGGCATCAACTCAACTTGCCGTGTTTGGAGGAGGAGGAATGCTGCCTATGACCCCAAGAACACCATCCCCACCGTCAAACATGGAGGTGGAAACATTATGCTTTGGGGGTGTTTTCCTGCTAAGGGGACAGGACAACTTCACCGCATCAAAGGGACGATGGACGGGGCCATGTACCATCAAATCTTAGATGAGAACCTCCTTCCCTCAGCCAGGGCATTGAAAATGGGTCGTGGATGGGTATTCCAGCATGACAATGACCCAAAACACAGGGCCAAAGCAACAAAGGAGTGGCTCAAGAAAAAGCACATTAAGGTCCTGGAGTGACCTAGCCAGTCTACAGATCTTAATCCCATAGAAAATCTGTGGAGGGAGCTGAAGGTTCGAGTTGCCAAACGTCAGCCTCGAAACCTTAATGACTTGGAGAACATCTGCAAAGAGGAGTGTGACAAAATCCCTCCTGAGATGTATGCAAACCTGGTGGCCAACTACAAGAAATGTCTGACCTCTGTGATTGTCAGAAAGGGTTTTGCCACCAAGTACTAAGTCATGTTTTGCAGAGGGGTCGAATACTTATTTCACTCATTAAAATGCAAATCAATTTATAACATTTTTGACATGTGTTTTTCTGGATTTTTTGTTGTTATTCTGTCTCTCACTGTTCAAATAAACCTACCATTAAAATTATAGACTGATCATTTCTTTGTCAGTGGGCAAACGTACAAAATCAGCAGGGGATCAAAAAAAATTTTCCCTCACTGTACCTCCTCTCTGTAAGCTGTCTCATCATTGTTGGAGATGAGACGCAGGATGGATGCGTCGTCCACACTTGGTTAACCCTAACGTAATATTTCATTTTTTAAATATCACGGTTATCATCAATAATGGTTTATCGCGACACCCCTAGTGTGAACCAAGGAAATGGTTTAATCGGCTGGTACAGAAATCTACAGCAATGCGTAAACCAATACAATTCTACTTAAGTGTGTCTAGCGAAAACAAAATACACAAGGAAATATCCCAGAGATAAAGAAGGCTTGTAAAAGAGCTGACAACACCTCCACAGTGAAGCAATAACCTATGAAGACATGGGGGAGCAGAGGGAGGATATATATAGAGACTAATGAGGGGATATGAACCAGGTATATGTGAAAACAAGACAAGACTAATGGAATGATGAAAGGAGGAATGGTAGTGGCTAGAAGGCCAGTGACAACGAACGACAAAGCCTGCCCGAACAAGGAGTGCAGGCAGATTCGGAGGGAGTTGTGACAGGTTCTGATTAAATAACGATTTCATGGTGAACATTAAAGAAATCTGTAGTTACACAAGGGGTTCACATACAGTACTTTCAAGCAGCACTGTATTTGGCTTATTCATTAAGCATATGTTTAAAACTTCTGGTTCTCAATTGGTTTAGCATATACCTTATATACAGTTCCGGGAAATAATAAGATTCCTTTTCCAAAAAAAATGAATTTTCTCAATTTTTTCCAGAGCTGTATATTGTATGTTATGAATTGTACTGCAATTAAAACTTTGTAATATAGGATTGATTGTTGCTGTTTTATTGGACATGTTTCCCTAGGTAAAAAAAAAAAAACATAAATAGGATTTGGTTATATGTTTGAAAAGACTTGTCACCCATCCACCATTAGAAAACAAGACAAACAGCTCCGGAAAAAATTAAGAGACCACAAAAATGGTCACAAAAATAAAAAGATTTTATCGAAAACACAAATGGGCGCATAATACAAAATATAATGGATGTGTTTTTGTTGATAGAAAGAAATCTAAACAGAAGTGAAAGAGATAACATTAAGCTTTTCAAGGTATCCCTATTCTTAGAAAAGTTATTAGAAGGAATGATGCTTGGAGCTCCACAGGCCTGTTTTTATTCATTCCCTTCTATTGCTTTGCTTCAGCAGTTTGCAGCCATGTAAAGATACTAATTAAATCCATGCTTGTCATGGAGCTTCAACCCTGACACAAAAAAGACGAGTAGTTAATTGGAAGGAGAACAGGCCCTGTCTGATGTCTCTTTGCTGGGTTCAGAATGTTTACTCGCTGTGAACAGTAGTGAAAAGTGTGTTCAATAGTAAACTATACTTCTCAAACTTGTTCTTTGATAGTCTTCCATGAGCAAGAACATAAAGGTGCAGCTCAAAAGTTGGAAAAAGTTGGAAAAGTTATTTTTTTTCCATAATTCAAATCAAAAAGTGACACCTTCATATATTCTAGATTCATTACACATAAAGTGAAACATTTCAAGCCTTTTTTGTTTCAATCTTGATGTTTACGGCTTACAGCTCATGGAAATCAAAAATCCAGTATCTCAAAATATTCGAATAAAAAATTTACAATACAGAAATGTCGACCTGAGAAGGGGTCTAATCAGGTAATTAAATCCCTGAGCTCATTGACACCCTCCATGAGGAGGGTAAGACACAGAAGGTCACTGCTGAAAGGACTGGCTGTTTGCAGAGTGCTGTATGAAAGCATATTCATGGAAAGTTGACTGGAAGGGAAAAGTGTGGTAGGAAAAGGTGCACAAACAACAGTGATGACCGCAGCCACGAGAGGATTGTCGAAGCAAAGCTATTTCAAGAATTTGGGGGAGTTTCACAAGGAGTGGACTGAGGCTGGAGTCAGTGCATCAAGAGCCACCAAGCACAGACGTGTCCAGGAAATGGGCTACAAGTGTTGCATTCCTAGTGTCATGCCACTCCTGAACCAGAAACGTCTTACCTGGGCAAAGGAGAAAAAGAACTGGACCGTTGCTCAGTGGTCCAAAGTCCTCTCTTCAGATGAAAGTACATTTTGCATTTCATTTGGAAATCAAGGTCCCAGAGTCTGGAGGGAGAGTAGAGAGGCACAGAATCCAAGTTGCTTGAAGTCCAGTGTGAAGTTTCCACAGTCAGTGATGATTTGGGGTGCCATGTCATCTGCTGGTGTTGGTCCACTGTGTTTTATGAAGTCCAGAGACAATGTAGCCATCTACCAGGAGATTTTAGAGCACTTCATGCTTCCATCTGCTAACAAGCTTTATGGAGATGCTGATTTCCTTTTCCAGCAGGACTTAGCACCAGCCCACAGTGCCAAAATGACTGGTAACTGGTTTGCTGCCCATGGTATTACTGTGCTTGATTGGCCAGCCAACTCGCCTGACCTGTCAGGAGGAAAATGAGATACACCAGACCCAACAACACAGACGAGCTTAAGGCCGCTATCAAAGCAACCTGGGCTTCTATAACACCTCAGCAGTGCCACAGGCTGATTTCCATCGTGCCACACCACACTGATGCAGTTATTCGTGAAAAAGGAGCCCTGACCAAGTATTTAGTGCATAAATTAATATACTTAGGAAAACTTTGCAGGTGTTTTGAGTTAATTAGCTGATTAGAGCTTTTCTCAGGTCGACATTTCTGTATTATACATTCTTTATTCCAATATTTTCAGATACTGGATTTTTGATTTCCATGAGCTGTAATCCGTAATCAAGATTCAAACAAAAAAGGCTTGAAATGTTTCACTTTATGTGTAATGAGTCTAGAATACATGAAGTTGTCACTTTTTGATTTGAGTTACAGAAAAAAATGAACTCTCAAATTTTTTGAGATGCACCTGTATTCAGTGCACTCCTTAATTTATTTTCAAGTAATCAAGTCTTTTTGTATCATTCGTTCACTCATGTCACTAGACCTCCCATTATCAAAAGGGATCCCCAGCCCATCTCAAAATCATATAGAGTTGTGCTCATAAGTTTGCATACCCTGGCAGAAATTTTGGCATTGATTTTGAAAATATGACTGACATGCAAAAAAACTATTTTATTTTAGGATAGTGATCATATGAAGCCATTTATTATCACATAGTTGTTTTGCTCCTTTTTAAATCATAATGATAACAGAAATCACCCAAATGGCCCTGATCCAAAGTTTACATACCCTTGAATGTTTGGCCTTGTTACAGACACACAAGGTGACACACAAAGTTGAAAATGGCAATTAAAGGTGCATTTCCCACACCGGAGGCTTTTTAAATTGCAATTAGTGTCTGTGTATAAATTGTCAATGAGTTTGCTAGCTCCCACGTGGATGCACTGCGCAGGCTAGATACAGAGCCATGGGGAGCAGAAAAGAACTGTTAAAAGACCAGCGTAACAAGGTATTGGAACTTTTTAAAGATGGAAAAGAATATAAAAAGATATCCAAAACATAGGCGTAGTTTTATATAGGGACGCTAGGGACATGTCCCTACCAAAGCCACGGAAGCCCAAATTGTCCCTATCAAAAATTGTAGTTTTAGTATTATAATTCACAACATCACAAATTTTTCTTTTTAGAATTATTACTCATAACTTGCGTAAGCGAAACAGAGTGGTAGGCTATCAGTTGCGAAAGTAGGTCTGGTTGACAGCTGCATCAAAATCAGCAAGCTTTCCGCAATATCCAATCAACAACCTGGACTCTTTCCTCCCTCCCTCGTGTCTCTGTCGTCAGTTTATTTTAACGTTACTCAGTCACTCGTCCAAGAGAGTATGATCAGCGGTTCATCAAGAACATGATTAGCAGCAAGTAAGATTGAAATTTCTCGAACAGTAGTTCTGTACTCACAGAGTTGTATAAATGATAATAGTTTGCGTCGGCTAACATTAAATGCCTAACTGTACTGTAAGTGAAAGCTGCTCTCGTGCTTTAGTCAGAGCTAGCTTGCTGGTTAGGTGGTTAAGTAGTAGTAGGTTTGAACCATGACGAGGCTTACTCGCACATAGACAGTAAACAAACCAGACGTAGCAAATTTACCAATTGATGTCTGACTGCACAGAAAAACAATATAAGTCCAAAGTAATGTTTCAATTTAAATTTGGCTCACATGCTTACGCGCATACGTTCGCTCGCATTAACTGTAGATGTCCCTACCAAAGCTGAAATCAAACAGCTGAAACCTACACCCTTGATCCAAAGTCTTGCAAATGCCAGTCAGTACTGTTCAATCACTTATTAAGAAGTAGAACATTTGGGGATCTCTTGATACCAAGCCAAGGTTAGGTAGACCAAGAAAGATTTCAGGCAAAACTGCCAGAAGAATTGTTCGGCATACAAAGAAAAACCTACATGTAACCTCAGGAGATATACAGGCTGCTCTGGAAAAAGACGTGGTTGTTTCAAGGAGCACAATGTGACGATACTTGAACAAAAATGAGCTGCATGGTTGAGTTGCCAGAAAGAAGCCTTTACTGTGCCAATGCCACAAAAAAGCCTGGTTACAATATGCCCGACAACACCTTGACACGCCTCACAGCTTCTGGCAAAATAGAGCTTTATGGTCACAACCATAAGCGCTATGTTTGGAGAGGGGTCAACAAGGCCTATAGTGAACAAAATACCATCCCCACTGTGAAGCATGGTGGTGGCTCACTGATATTTTGGGAGTGTGTGAGCTCTAAAGTCATGAGAAGTCTTGTGGAAACTGATGGCAAGATGAATACAGCATGTTACTAGAAAATACTGGCAGACAATTCGCATTTTTCGGCACGAAAGCTACGCATGGGACGCTCTTGGACTATCCAGCACGACAATGACCCTAAGCACAAGGCCAAGTTGACCCTCCAGTGGTTACAGCAGAAAAAGGTGAAGGTTCTGGAGTGGCCATCACAGTTTCCTGACCTTAATATCATCAAGCCACCTTGAGGAGATCTCAAACATGCGGTTTGTGCAAGATGACCAAAGATTTTGCATGACCTGGAGGCATTTTGCCAAGACGAATGGGCAGCTATACCACTTGCAAGAATTTGGGGCCTCATAGACAACTATTACAAAAGACTGCACTCTGTCATTGATGCTAAAGGGGGCAATACACAGTATTAAGAACTAAGGGTATGCAGACTTTTGAACAGGGGTCAGTTCATTTTTTTCTTTGTTGTCATGTTTTGTTTTATGATTGTGCCATTCTGTTATCAATCAAATTTATTTATAAAGCCCTTTTTACATCAGCAGTTGTCACAAAGTGTTATGACCTACAGTTGAATGTTAAATATATACAGTATCTCACAAAAGTGAGTACAGCCCTCACATTTTTGCAAAAATGTGATTATATCTTTTCATGTGACAACACTGAAGAAATGACACTTTGCTACAATGTAAAGTAGTGAGTGTACAGCTTGTATAACAGTGTAAATATGCTGTCCCCTCAAAATAATTCAACACACAGCCATTAATGTCTATACCGCTGACAACAAAAGTGGGTACACCCCTAAGTGAAAATGTCCAAACTGGGCCCAAAGTGTCAATATTTTGTGTGGCCACCATTATTTTCCAGCACTGCCTTAACCCTCTTGGGTTAA
>JACXGI010003109.1:7603-65890 GCA_016801175.1 Esox masquinongy | reverse complement strand
CAGAGCTCTGTGTCCAAGCACATTAATAGAGAGGCGAAGGGAAGGAAAAGATGTGGTAGAAAAAAGTGTACAAGCAATAGGCATAACCGCACCCTGGAGAGGATTGTGAAACAAAACCCATTCAAAAATGTGGGGGAGATTCACAAAGAGTGGACTGCAGCTGGAGTCAGTGCTTCAAGAACTACCACGCACAGACGTATGCAAGACATGGGTATCAGCTGTCGGATTCCTTGTGTCAAGCCACTCTATAACAAGACAGCGTCAGAAGCGTCTCGCCTGGGCTAAAGACAAAAAGGACTGGACTGCTGCTGAGTGATCCAAAGTGATGTTCTCTGATGAAAGTAAATTTTGCATTTCCTTTGGAAATCGAGGTCCCAGAGTCTGGAGGAAGAGAGGAGAGGCACAGAATCAACGTTGCTTGAAGTCCAGTGTAAAGTTTCCACACTCAGTGATGCTTTGGGGTGCCATGTCATCTGCTGGTGTTGGTGCACTGTGTTTTCTGAGGTCCAAGGTCAACGCAGCTGTCTACCAGGAAGTTTTAGAGCACTTCATGCTTCCTGCTGCTGACCAACTTTATGGAAATGCAGATTTCATTTTCCAACAGGACTTGGCACCTGCACACAGTGCCAAAGCTACCGCAGAATGCAGAAGAGCTGAAGGCCACTATCAGAGCAACCTGGGCTCTCATAACACCTGAGCAGTGCCACAGACTGATGGACTCCATGCCACACCGCATTGGTGCAGTACTTCAGGCAAAAGGAGCCCCAACTAAGTATTGAGTGCTGTACATGCTCATACTTTTCATGTTCATACTTTTCAGGTGGCCAACATTTCTAAAAATCCTTTTTTTGTATTGGTCTTAAGTAATATTCTAATTTTCTGAGATACTGAATTTTCATTAGTTGTCAGTTATAATCATCAAAATTAAAAGAAATAAACACGAAATATATCAGTCTGTGTGGAATGAATGTATACATTATACAAGTTTCACTTTTTGAATGGAATTACTGAAATAAATCAACTTTTTGATGATATTCTAATTTTATGACCAGCACCTGTACATTGGAGTTTGGGCGACGGCAAGAATAAAATTGAAAGAAGCAGAACATTTTTTAAATACTCAAGAGATATTTGAGAAAGGCGATTATATTAGTGAATGGAGGAATGTACTCTGCTCAAAAAATTAAGAGAGCATTTAATCATCACACTATAACACCAAGTCAGTTAAACTTCAGGGATATCAATATGTCCATTTAGGAAGCATAAGCAATTGTGAATCAATGTCACTTCTCTTGTTGCAAATGAAAGTGTCAACAGGTGCACTGGAGAGGCAATAGCAAGACAACCTCCGAAAAAGGGAATGGTTTTGCAGGTGGTGGCCACAGACAATTGCTCTCTCCTTATCCATTCCTGATTGATTCTTCTCTAATTTTGCATTTTGCTAGCGTCCTTGTCACTACTGGTAGCATGAGGCGGCAGCCCATTGCGCAGGTAGTCCAGCTCCTTCAAGATGGCACATCCATACTTGTTTTGATATTTGAGTGAAAGTCTAAAGAGCTAGTATTGGTGTAACCGTCATGGAGTTTGACGTGGCTGAGAATGACTCGTTCCTTTCGAAACATATACCGGTATCGCTTCTCGGTCTTTTGGCTAAGATCAAGTTGTGTACCGCGGTACCACGACCCCTTAGCTGAGAGCCGGTGGGCGGGAAGGACAGTCAGCTAGTGCTGGACTGCGTAACACTTTGCAGTTTGTTTGGGCGGACAAGGATACAATGATTTGGAATCGGGAGCGTTTCGTTCGGGAGATCCTTTTTGGAGGACTGAAGGTAGACCCAGGTTTGGTGTATTGTCTGCAGAGGAATGTGGCGGCGGAAGGGTTTGACCTGACCTTGGGGGACCAGACCCTGTACCGTCGGTGCCTTCAAGTTTGCAAGGAGGAGTCTGCTGTGGAGCCTTTTAGCCATTTCCGGATTTTTCCTTTGTGTCGCTTAAATGTCAAAGTCATTACGGTTCATATGTATAATCCCTATGTCGGGGACGATAGCATTGCGGCCTTCCTGGGCCGTTTTGGGAGTGTGGCTAGCAGTGTTCGCTACCTCCGTGACCGCTTTGGAATTTGGTCCGGTCGCCGGCAGTTCCGTGTGACCTTGCATAAGGATTCCAAGGGGTTTGACAGGCTGCTCCATCCTCCGGCCTTCTCCATTGGGGCGGATCGGGGATATTTGTTCTACTCTGGTCAGCCCCCGTTTTGCCAGAACTGCCGCAATTTTGGCCACCAGGCGGCGGGCTGTGATCTTTTGAGGTGTCGCAATTGTGGTTTGTCGGGTCACAGCTTTGCGGACTGTAAGGAGCCTCGGGTCTGCAATGGTTGTGGGGTCCAGGGACATATTTTTCGGGACTGCCCGGCCCGAAGGCGGACTTACGCTGCTGCGGCAGGGGGTGGTGTTGGGGATGTGGAGGACCTCACTCTTCGCCCTTTAGATGAGGTTATTGGCGAGATTTTGGCGGATAGGGGTCTGCCTGCTCAGTCTGCAGGAGAGATTGACATGCCGTTCTTGGAGGGGGGGATCGTCGACAGGGAACTGGGCTGACGAGATGTTGAGCGGGCTGTCTGACGACTCTGCGGCACCGGCTGCCCCGAGGAGGCAGAGATCCCCTTCTGCGGCGGAGGTGATGGCATCCTCTGCGTCCGAAGGGACTGGGTCCTCCCGGGTAGCCAGGGGGCGGAAGAAGAAGAGGAAGAAGGACAGGGGTTCAGCAGTGGCGGCTTCTTTGGTCAGGCCACCTGTCGCCGTGGCTAACCGTTTCGAGGTACTGTGCCCCAGTCTTGGGGATGCTTTGGTGGCAGGGGAGGTGGATTCTCTTCGATCCAGGGATTTGGCGGCGGCCACAGGGGAGTCTGGCGGCTTCATGAGCGAGCGGTCTTCGACGGTCTCCGTGGTACCGGAGTCGGCCTTGTCGGGAGCTTCCTCGGCTGCTGTCGTGGTTCCGGGGGACGGTGGTGCGTCCCTGTCGGAAGGGCCGCTTTTGTCTGGCTCGATAGCGTCCTTGCCTTGTGGACAGGGACAGGTTGCAGTGGACTCCTCCTCAAGTCCGGAGCATGCTTTTGTTTCACCGAGCACGCCAAACAGTGTGGACTACCTGGTGGGGGTGAGTGGTAGGGGGGTTGGGGATCCCGTTGGCTAGTATTTTGGCGTTTTGTGTGTTGGGTTGGTGGGTTTTTTTTTGTGCTTACAACATGGCTTTGTTTACTGTTGTCACTGTTAATGTCCGGGGTTTACGGGATGCAGGGAAGAGGGGGGGGTGTTCCATTATTTGTCATGTGTCTACTTCCAGGTGTGTTTTTTGCAAGAGGTGCATTTGAGGGATGAGGTTGATGTCTCTGTTTTTTCAGCTGGGTGGGTAAAGGGGGAATCCAGGTGGGGGATTGGGGGTGTTCACTCCTCGGGGGTGGGTGTTCTTTTTGGGGACCGGGATTTTCGGGTGATGGGTTGTTTTTCTGTCATCCAGGGGAGGGTTTTAGTTGTGGATGCTGACTGGAGGGGGGTTTGTTTTCGTTTTGTCAATGTTTATGCTCCTGCCGAACCGAAGGGGAGGAAGGACCTTTTTCTGGCGTTGCCAGACGTTTTTGTAACGAACCGGTTTGTCTTGGTGGGGGGTGATTTTAATGTTTCTTTTGAGGGGCCAGGGGATTTTAGTTTGCCATATCTGTCGCCCATGGTGGGTGATTACTCTATGCGGGATTCCTTTAGGATGGTTGATCCCTCTGGGCAAGGGTTCACATGGGGTAACTCTCGGGGCACTAGGAGCCGGCTGGATTTTGTTTTTCTGCCATACTTTGTGCCTGTTGTTCGGGCTACAGTTACCCCTGTGTGGTTTTCGGACCACTGTCAGGTTCAGGTGGCATTCACTGTGGATGCTCTTGCGTTTGGAAAGGGCTTTTGGAAGTTGAATTGTTCGGTTTTGGGGGACTCCTCCTTTTTGGAGGATTTCTGGGCTCACTATGAGGTGTGGGTTGGTCTTAAGCCTTTTTTTGATTCGTTGGTGGATTGGTGGGAGTGTTTGAAGAGGAATGTGCGGGCTTTCGCAGTGTCTTTCTGTTCGGCCAGGGCTAGGGCTGGCAGGGCTGCCTTTATGGGGCTTCAGCGGGAGTTGTCCTCCCTGGTCTCGGAGGAGAATAGGGTGAGGGTTTGGACGCTGTGAGGCTGGCAGCCTTGAGGCAGGAGATGGAGTTTTATTTTAGGGGCAAGGCACGAGATTTCCTCTTTAGGTGTCGGAGGGAGAAGTTTGAGTTTGGCGAGGTGTGTGGGGCATATTTTTTTAAGCAAGTTAAGGCGGCTCGGGCTAGGGTTGTGATTTCTCGTTTGCGTACTGCCGAGGGTCGTGAGGTCAGTGACCCGGCAGGGCTGGTTGGGGCAGCCTCTGCTTTTTACAGGGGTTCTTTTGGAGGTAAGAATGTTGACATTTCAAAGGCGGATTTGTTTTTGAGTTTGTTGGAGAGGAGGGTCCCTTTTGAGGTGGCCTCTGCCCTGGAGCGTCCTGTCAGCCTGTCTGAGGTGGAGACGGCTTTGAGGGGTTTGCCCGCGGGTAAGATGCCTGGAATAGATGGGTTGCCTAAAGAATTTTACATGGCATTTTGGGATGTTTTAGGGGAGGATTTTCTTTCGGTGGTTAGGTGTGTTTTGGATATGGGTTTGTTGAGCTCTTCCATGAGGGAAGGGGTTGTGACTTTGCTTTTTAAGAAAGGGAATAGGGCCGATCTGCCGAATTATCGGCCTATCACTCTTTTGTGTGTCGATTACAAGGTGGTGGCGCGGGTTTTGGCGTGTCGTCTTCGGTCGGCTCTGCCTTATGTGATCCATGAGGATCAGACCTGCGGGGTGGAGGGACGGTCTATTTTCTGGAATCTGAGTCTGGTCAGGGATTGCATTGCTTGGGCATAGGACCGGGGTGTTTGTTTAATGTTGGTAGGGCTGGATCTGGAGAAGGCCTTTGATAAGGTGCATCATGGGTTTCTTTTATCGGTGCTGGAGAGGTTTGGTTTCGGTGCAGGGTTTCGGAGGTGGGTTCGCCTCCTGTACAATGGGGTAGGGAGTAGGGTTTTGGTTAATGGTCATTTGGGGGAGATGGTCCCTCAGGACACTGGGGTGAGGCAGGGCTGCCCGCTCTCCCCTTTGCTCTTTGTATTGTATATTGAGCTTTTGGTGGCGGCTATTCAGGCTGATTTGGGGGTTCGGGGTCTGCGCCTTCCGGGTGGGGGCCCCTCGGAGGTCAAGGTGTCTCTGTATGCGGACGACATTACGCTTTTTTTGACTTCTGAGGGGAGTGTGTCTAAGGTGGTGGAGATCTTGCGGGATTTCACTCTGGCCTCAGGGGCTCAGGACAATCTGGGGAAGTCCTCTATCAAGTTTTTTGGACCTTGGGCTGGGCGGCGGGAGGGTCTTGGTGGCCTCTCGCTCTGTTCTGGGCCTTTGAGGGTTTTAGGGGTCGATTTTGAAGGGGCAGACAGCTCCAGGATTAATTGGGGTTGGCGAATTCCCAAGGCGTTTTCGAGGTTGGGCCTCTGGAAGACCCGTCGGCTCTCCTTTGAGTGGCCGGGTTTTAGTTGTTAAGGCGGATGTGTTGCCATCACTGGTCTACCTGGCATATGTGTTCCCTCTGCCTCCTTGTTTCCGGAAGAGTCTGGTGCGGGCTGTGTTTTCTTTTGTTTGGGGCGGGTACGAATATATTAGGAGGGACTGGATGGTCCAGTCAGTGGGGGAGGGGGGTCGTGGTGTTCCTGACCTCCCGTTGAAACTTGACGTGTTTTTTTTTCCTTTTTATGTCGGAGTCTGGTTTATCCGTGTGGCCACAGCTTTCAGGTTATGCTGGAATTTTGGCTGTCAGTACCATTGAGGCGTTTGGTGGCCTGGGATAACTCCCGGCCGAAGGCGGATAATCTGCCATCGTATTTTCATCAAGTAATAATGTGGAGCAAGCGGCACTCTGAGTGTCGGGAGGGTTTGCTCTGCCTGGACCATAGGGCGTTGTATGGGGCTCTGGTGGTGAAGAGGTGTCCGGTCCGGGTGTATGGTGTGGGGCCTGAGATGTGGCGGGCTATTCAACGGCCAGGCCTCTCTCACCGTTTGAAGGACCTGAACTGGTTATGTGTTCATCGGCATTTGCCAGTTAGGGAGGTTTTGTATCGGCACGGCCTCTCTAAGGCCAAGATGTGCCCAAGGGCAGGGTGTGGTGCTGAGGAGACAATTCCTCACGTTTTCTGGGAGTGTTCCTTTGCACGCAGAGTTTGGGGGGAGTTGGTTTGTTTTTATGGGTGGCTGGGGGAGTTGTCTTATGAGGGGATTATGTGGGGGACAGGGTTGGGGGGGAAGAGGAAGGGCAGGTTTTTTGGTCTGGCTTTTGGTTTCTTTGGGGAAGGTAGCCTTGTGGGATTCTAGGGGGGTTTTAGTGAAATCGAATGTGGATGGGGGGTGTGGCAGGGGTGCTCGGGAGGGTTAGGGCTGATTTGGGTTCACTTTTTGATTTTGAAGTGGCAAAGTATGGGTTTCATGCAGCAAGGGAACGATGGAAATATCTTTATGGTTGAGCTGGTGTGGTTTGGGTAGGATGGATTTTGGTTCTGCTTTGGTATAGTGGCTTTGGCCACCTATGCATTTGTGTTAAATTTCGTGTGTTGTGTGTTTCCTTTGCATAGGTGGGTTTTTATTATGTTTTATTGTGGATTTCGTGTCTATGTTCCTTGTTTTTGTCTGGGTATTCCTATGTATGGCTTTTGGTTTTATTTAAAAAAAAAAAAATCTGTTCTTATCAGTTTAATATCTGATAGGTCCCCTATCTGGGGACCATATATTAAATTGATTTTTGGAATAGGGAGATGGAATAGGGGCTTGCTCCGTCCACTCCACGCATCGACCTGGTATTGCAGTACCTCCAGGAACGGTGCACCCCCTCTCTCATGGTTAAAAATAATTGTGATGGTTTCTGAAGGTTTAACTTACCTTGGAAGCTGGGATAGTTATATTTTATTTATACAGGGGAAACTAGCTAAGACCGAGGTCTCATTTACTGTGGTGCTCTGTATTACAACAACAAATAAAAACATGAATAAGTACTTGGATGGGAGACCGCCTGGGAATACCAGGTGCTGTAAGCATTTTAACCAGCAGGGTGTGCTCTTCTATCCTTCTATCATCAGGCAGCCACTGACTTGCACAACAACGTCCTTTCAGTTTTATCTAACATTTTGGGATGTTTTAGTCGATGATGTTCTGACTGTTTTTACTGACTTTGAAAACCAAGACAAACTAACAGACAGTTGTGTCTCTTTTATTTAAGAAAACGACTAAACTTAGATTGTATACTTTCTGGTTAAGTTTTAACACTTCATTTGGACATTCTTTAGATCCATACCTCATATTAATTAGACAATGTCCATTAAAAATGTTCCTAGTCTTCCTGTTGCGGAAAGATGTAGATTTTTTTTTTTTTGGACACTGTGTGGTTAGGGATCAAGTTATCGTTCGTCATTCATAAAGGTTTGAACACACAGGGAAGTCAAACCGACGGTCACGGAGGATCTCTCACACCGCAAGGGGTCATTCTCGAGTGATTCAGTTCTCTTGTTAACAGTGCTTCTAGTTAAATGTTTTGTATAAAATAATCTATATCTGGAAATATTATCGGTAAATGTAACCAACTGTATTCGTTAGCTGCTCAAATGTTACTGTAAATGCGTTTCATTCAACACCGATTCCTCTCATTTTCTATTTGAGGACGGATAGCCACGTGACTATGGAGGGATGACCTTGTGACTTTGGAACCTGCAAATGTTTTACATTGCTACAGTCAAGGGTGGTTATTCCCGATGTTGATCAACTCAACACAGAGGCGGGTTGTTTGCCCTTTTGAAGTGCCGCAATTGTGGTGCATCTTTTCATGGGATGAAGGAATGCAAGGAGCCCCTGGTCTGCAATGGCTGTAGGGTCTAGGGCCATGTCTTTCGGGACTGCCTGGCTCAGTGTCGGACTTATGCTGATGCAGCTGGTGGTGGTGGTGGTGACGTTGCCAACCTCTCTCTTCGCCCTTTGGAGGTGGTCATCGGTGAGATCGGTTGATCTGCCAGTCTTGGAGGGAGATGCTGGAGATGCTGAGCGGGCTGTTGGACGATTCTGCAGCGCCGGCTGCCTCAAGGAGGCAGAGATCTCCTTCTGCGTGGGAGGTGTTGGAGTCCTCTGCATCCGAGGGGGCCGGTCCCAGTGTTGGTTATTCCCGATGTTGATCAACTCACAATCTACTTCATCCATATATTCTAGTGATTGATTAATCCATTGATTAATTAATTAATCAATTAAATTAATTAATTAATCCAGTGATTCATTAATCCCTGAGCGGTTCACGGGAATCGCTTCTCGGCGTTTTGGCTAAAATTAAGATCCACATTATTTTCTCGTCTTCCCGCTCTTTTTTTCTAGGTCGATGGCGTCATCAGCCTCTTTCCAGTCAGAGATGGCTGGGCTTAAGAACACGTTGTGATTCCACTGGAAGACAACTGAACACATGATGGAGAGTTTTATTTGGGAAGGATGTGCATTTCGACTTACTTAAATTAACATCAGATGATGTGCTTGCAGCGAAACGGGGTAGAGAAGTTTTATGATGCATCTTTCTATACGGTAACAGGACTGGAGGAAGTGAGAGGGCTCTGTCGGCCTAATGCTGCATCTCCAGCTCTCAGGGGTTTCAAAGAGTCCATGTGCAGGCACAACCTTCGAGTGCTGACTGTACATATGTACAATCCCTGGGTCTCTGACGAGACTCTGCTTGCACCCAGACCCGGTGCAGAAACTGCAGCACCCCTTGGCCACACAATGAAGGACTGTACTGCCCCGAAACGCTGCAGCTTGTGTGGCTCCGAGGACTGCATTTTCCGCCATTACCTGAAGAATACACCCTCCTGCGCCAACACAGTGAGGGACAAGAACACGCGCAAGAAAGAACATTTGAAGCTACGCGCAATAGAGGAGGTAATGTATGAGCTGGAAGATAAGGGAGAACCACGAGATGCTGAGGAAAGTCTAAAAGAGGTGCAATTTTTGTCATCACGGGAGGTGAGTGGAGCCCTGGATGAGAGTTGGAGCGACCTGGTTGAAAAGGCTACAGGAGCCCCCACACCCCTACTGGAGCCTGCGGCCTGGATCGTAGTGAGAGAGAGGAGAAAGGCTACGGTGAAGCGGAAGCTGATAAGTCTCGTTTACAGTCCACCACGGGCAGAATTGCGAGAGGTTCCACAAGGAGACAAGGAGGCATCGACGCAAATGGAAAAGAGGAGGGACGATTTTCCCAGCTTTGATGACACCTTGGCACTGATTTTTCCTCGTTTGGAGATATCAGTGGTTTCCCTCCCAGTGGTGTCCCAGTATCGACGCTGAGCGAGGGAGAACGGTCTGAGGTGAGCTGTGTTTTTCCAACCTCGACACCCATCTATGTGGACAGTCCCAAGAGTGCACAGTTTCCTTGAACAGTTTGCCAAAAAAAAGTTTTTTTTCCCTTTTTGTGTCATTTTCTTTTCCTTTCCTATGTCATCTCTTTTTAGAGTCACTAGAGTAAATGTTAGGGGACTAAAAAACACTAAAAAGAGCGGCTGTTTTCTCTCATTTGTCCTCTATTAGACCTGCTTTCTCTGTGTGTCTGTTACAAGAGGTGCATCTAAAAGATCAACATGACATTGAGTGATTTCTCCAGAGAATGGGCCCAGGGGGATTTGACCGGGGTAATCTGGGGGGACTTTTACTTAAAGGTCTAATAGAGAAGTATAACCTGGTTGATGCCTAGAGTGGTGCATGTGGGTCATCCAGGGTTCACATGGGGTAACAGCCTGGATTATGTTTTTGTCCCACGGGGACTCAGGGTGTCCTCTGTACAAGTAACACCAGTTTTTTATTCTGATCACGACTGCATTTCAGTCTCGATGAAATTAAACGCTATTGCTTTCAGGAAAGGATATTGGAAGATTAATAATAACATTTTACATGACAAAGCTTTTGAGAGAAGTTTCATTTCGTTTGGTCAGGATTGTTTATTGTTGAAAGGTTTTTACACTTCGGTTATTGAATGGTGGGAGAGCACAAAATTTAGAATGAGGTATTTCATCCGAAGTTATTGCAGAGATAAGATTGTAAAAAACACAGAGATTTTTACCTTCTACAGAAAGAATTGGAGGATCTGTACATCCAGAGTAATTCAAATGGCGGTGTTTTAGATATAGACAAGCTATGTATTTTAAAGAAAAAGCAACAACTCTTGTTTGAAAAGAAAGCACACGGCTTCATATTCAAAATACAGCAAGAAAATTGAGATAAAGACGAAAAGTGCTCTGCTTAGTTCTTCAAACAAATTAAATTGCGCGATAGAAGCAGGACTATTTCGGCTCTCTGTGGTGTTGATGGGGGATAGTTGAGGGAGATGGAATGCTTGAGGCAGCAACGCATCACTTTTCTCAGCTCTTCAGGAAACAGGAAATTGATTATGAAAAGGGAACTACCTTTTTAGATTATGTGGATGTTCGAATACCTTTTGACATTAGGGACGAATTGGGTGGGGATTTGAAAGTAGCTGAACTTTATTTGGCCCTAAAGAGCATGAAGGACAATAAGGTGCCAGTGGTGGATGGGCTCTAAAGAATTTTATATCATTTTTGGGAACAAATTGAAGAGAATTATTTTACCATTTTTGTTTCCGAGTGCAGGGGGGGGGGGTCGATGACGGAGGGGTCATCTCCTTGCTTTATAAAAAAGGTGATCCAAAGATATTAGGCCCTTGACGATGCTAACTGTAGATTATAAAATCTTAGCTAAAGTCCTAACTAAACGTCTGTCCACTGCCGTGCCCTACATTGTTGGTTTAGACCAAACATGTGGTGTCGAGGGAAGAAAATTAAATTGGAATTTACTTCTGGGGAGGATATGAGTACGTCCACAGGGGTCGGATTCCCTCATTTCCCTTTTAAATGTAATACTTTGTTTTACACAAACATTTGTGGTATTCTCACCTCGATGGGCCTACACAAATGTGAAATATTACTCAATTTCTGGCTCTCTGTACCTTTAAGGGTCCTAGTGAAGTGGGACAATAGCAAAGCAAAAGCGTAGACAGTCCTCCCGCATTTTAAGGAAATAGTTCAATGGGAAATAAATCCCCTGTCTGCAAAGAAAAGGATAAGGTACTTCATCACAAAATGTTGTATAGCAAACTGAATGAAAATATTTGTCCTACAGACATTATATGGATACAACCTTCCACTTGGTTGCGTGCGCAAATGAAAGGTTTGGATAACAGACTTAAAGATTTTGATTGGCTTGTTCTTCCAGTACGTGCTACATTATACAATCGTTATTTGAAACTGAATACTTTTTGCCCCAGGGATAATTGTTTGGGCATATAATGTTCATATGCCAAATTGATCTGGGAAAATTAAAAATGGACTTTGATATTTAAAAAAATATGGATTATGAAAAGGTAACTAAACTGCAATTACAAAATGTGGACACAGATGTTGTAAAGAGTGAGTCTTATCTCTGTTATCGAAACAAAACTTTGTGAAGCCAGATGTAATGTGGTTAATGACACACTCAAGTGGTCATCAACAGGGTTAATTATACAAAACAAGAAATTCAGAAGAAAATGCACCGCAGAGGTGCCTCTAGGCATATCTGCACCGCAATTTTGATTGTCCCCAATTAGAGGCAGCTGCCGCACGTTGCCTCTAATTAGGGATCCTATTTAAGTTTCTCTTGGTTTCCTTAGTTTGTGGGTCATTGTTTGAGTTATGTGCTTCAGTTTGCCTCTTCTTTTGTTGTTTTCTGTTCAAGTTAATAAAGAAGAACATTAAGAGGATGATTCCCTTGAACTCTGCGCCTGTGTCTTGCCTCTTAAACCGTGACAGTCTCGATTAACGAAATTTATTAAAGATCAAAATCGTTACTGTACATTGTGTAATTCGTTGAGAACAAAATCATGTAACAACGGTCAATGGGAACCAAAATCACCAACCGATTGAGGGCTGGATTCAAACTCACACGGAAAATCAAAGTAAACAATTGAAATCACAGGCTGTTCCAACTTGCGTGAATTTCATCACGGCAATTCAGAATGTGACTCAGTGCAACGTCGGGGCGTGCTCCTGATGAGACGGCGAATGGTGTCCTGGGGGATCTCCTCCCAGACCTGGATCAGGGCATCAGTGAGCTCCTGGACAGTCTGTGGGGCAACTTGGCGGCGTCAGATGCACCAATACATAACATACCAGAGGTTCTGAATTGGATTCAGGTCTGGGGAACGTGAGAGCCAGTCAATGTCTTCATCATCCAGGAACTGCCTACACACTCCGGCCACATGAGGCTGGGCATTGTCCTGCACCAGGAGGAACCCAGGGCCCACTGCACCAGCGTAAGGTCTGATGATGGGTCTGAGGATTTCATCCCGGTACCTAATAGCAGTCAGGGTACCGTTGGCTAGCACGTGGAGGTCTGTGCGACCCTCCATGGATATGCCTCCCCAGACCATCACAGACCCACCGCCAAACCGGTGTTGCAGGCAGCATAACGTTCACCACGGCATCTCCAGACTTTTCACGTCTGTCACATGGTCAGTGTGGATTTGCTCTCATCTGTGAAGAGAACGGGGTGCCAGTGGCGGACCTGCCAATTCTGGTGTTCTCTGGCGAATGCCAATCAAGCTGCACGGTGCTGGGCTGTGAGCACAGGTCCCACTAGAGGACGTTGGGCCCTCATGTCACCCTCATGTCACCCACAGTTTGGTCAGAAACATGCACACCAGTAGCCTGCTGGAGGTCGTTTTGTAGGGCTCTGGCAGTGCTCCTCCTGTTCCTTCTCGCACAAAGGAGCAGATACCGGTCTTGCTGCTGGGTTGATGCCCTTCTACAGCCCTGTCCAGCTCTCCTCGGCCCATCTCCTGGTATCTCCTCCATGCTCTTGAGACTACTTGGAGACACAGCAAACCTTCTTGCGACAGCACGTATGGATATGCCATCCTGGAGGAGCTGGACTGCCTGTGCAACCTGAATGGGCTGCAGGTACCGCCTCATGCTACCAGTAGTGACAAGGACACAAGCAATGCTAAACTAGAGAAGAATCAGTCAAGAAGGATAAGGAGAGAGCAATTGTCTGTGGCCACCACCTGAAAAAACATTCCCTTTTTGGGGGTTGTCTTGCTGTTGACTCTCCAGTACACCTGTTGTCACTTTCATTTGCACCAAAACAGGTGACATTGATTGACAGTTGCTTATGCTTCTACTGGACAGATTGATATCCCGGAAGTTTAATTGACTTGGTGTTATACTGTGATGATTGCATGTTCCCTTAATTATTTTGAGCAGTGCAGTTTGTGGAAATAGTTTTTCACTTACGGCCATACCAGCCTGAATACACCCAATCTTGGAAGCTAAGCAGGGTCAGGCCTGGTTAGTCTTTGGATGGGTGACTGCCTAGGAATACCAGGTGCTGTAAGCTTATTAATCAGCAAGGGGGTGCTCATGTATCAGCAAACACCCATCACCGACAGGGAGATGTTTCTGTTGGATTAAGAGCAGACAATGGGAGAAACTCCTTATAGTTGGATCAGGTAAGCAATGTCAGAAATTATAGAGGCATTGTAGCATTATTCTCTACCTGATAACTTAAAGAAATTAATCTCTTTTGGCCAAAACCTTTTTTTGTCATTCTCTTGTATTTTGTAGAGAAAAAGGAAGGTATGAAACTGTGATATGTAAGGGATTATTAGCCATACCTAAACCTGGGAAAGACAAGCAATACATAGGCAATTAAGACCCTATGTAAACGATTTGTAATGTTGATTACAAATCGTTTACCCAAGTAATTGCTGAAACTCAGTGGATTGCACAAGTGACACTATCTTTTTTAAAGATGTGTCTATACATAACAGTATCAGATTTGTCCTGGTTATTCTAGGTTATAAAAATATGGTACGTTATGAAGGTTTTTAGTTTGGGGATTTTTATCAACCGTTTCATATGGTTGAACATCAGTTCCTTATAAACACTGGAATATTGGAATGATATGATGGTTTCACATGTTCAGTGGTTGTTCAGCACACACTGCAGAACAACTTACATTACTTCCACATGTATGCAGTCAAACTATTCTAAATAGTAGGCATTTATGAATTTGCTACTGTATTTTACTAAGATGGAGAGTAATTTATCCAGCCTATTCTCTGTATCCCTCAAACTCTGGACCTGGAAGCCAGTTCCATTGTAACTCACTATTCAGGGACCTGTTTAGACCTAGGACACCAGGTGCATGGAATTAATGACAAGGTAGAACAGAAAACGAGCAGGCTCTGGCCCTCATAGGGTAAGAGTTGAGTAACCCTGCTCTACATATTCATAATAAATTAAGTGATTCCAAACTTCTTCCATTTAAGAATTATGGAGGCCACTGTGTTTTTGGGGACCATCAATGCTGCACACACTTTTTGGTTCTCCTCCTCTGATATGTGCCTTGACAATCCTGACTTGGATCTCTACGGACAATTCCTTCAATCTCACGTCTTGGTTTTTTATTTTCTTGGTCATTACTGGTTATAAAGGTAAATAGTAATGGGATTCTTTTTAAATCCATTTTAGAATAAGGTTGTAACATAAAATGTGGAAACAGTGAAGGAGTCTGAATACACTGTAAACCCATCTTCTACAAACAGCTGTAATGTCACCAAACTTTTGCAGTTCTTACATTTTGTGCTGCATATCTCAAACATCCCATTTAGACATGCTTAAGAACTTGTTCGCTGTCAAAAAAAAAACATCAGCTCTACTTCCATTAACACCACAGAGATGACTCCAATGATTTATTTAACCAGGCTAGACAATTAAGGTTTTCATTTATAATAACAGGATAACAGGAGGCTTAACATATTAAGAGTCAGTTTGATCTCAAAATAAAAACATTACAAAAACATTAAGCTCATTCACTGGGCCTTGCCAAAGACTTACAAATCCAAAAGCACGCTTTCCATTGAGAATGACAAACGTTTATTATAAAAATGAAAAAAAAAACAGCTAACTGAAAGACAAAAACATGAAATAAAAAAAGCACCCAGCTTATGAACAAAGACATGGTGCAGACACACACGGTTGGTTTGGTTTAACAGCGGACAGCTAGTAGGCAGCAACATACGCTAGAGACTAAAGTGGTACTAGAGAACATACCGATAACGCAGGTATGAATTAACATACAACGCAGATATGAATGAAAGACATGTTATTCCCAAAAGGCACCCAACACCCTAAGTACTGTATATACTCCATTGGCCCTGGTCAGGGCCCTACATGGAATAGGGTACCATTCTGGACACACAAGTCTTCATCTGTTCAAACCTTCGGTTTACGCCAAGATTCCTCTGAGGTAAGTTCCCTCATGTGGGTAAAAAAACGTTGTGGATATGATGACCGACAGAGAGCACCTCATTCTCCCATTGGTACATCGGCGTCAAACGGCTTTTCGGTGATACTCTGGGGGTGCGACTTCATAGTGACTGGCACTAAACAAGGTTGTGGAGTTCTTCACAAGATACCTGAAACAAAACAATCATTGATACATGTCACTTATTGCTGCCGAGCGATTGAACGCACGACATAGACCCCAAATACGCAACTTCACAAAATAAAACGCTGGGTTGTGTTCAGAAAGCTTGTTGTGAAAAGACAAACATTTCCAATTTTTTTGTATAAACATTTTTTAAACTAATGAACAAGACCCAGTGAAAAAAACATTTCGCTACGTCGTGTTTCAAAGAACACGACCCTGTAATACAGGTTTTTGCTGCATTATGTGCTAATCGACATGACCCAGCTAAGTGAGGTAAAGACTAACTTGAGGAAGTCCTGTAGGTAGTTGACCAGTAGGGCCATGCTCTTCTCGTCCAGAGGCGTGTAGGCCAGCATGGAACCAATCCTCACTGTCAGATGCAGTAACACGAAGAAGACCGATCATGACAGGAAATATCACACTACAGCGCTGGAATACATCGGATTCCGTACACAGAAACATTTGATAAATGGAAATGTACCAGATGTTAAGTGTTACACCAAACAACAAAAACGTAATAGCACCGAATAGTCTGAGGAGGTGTGGGGCCCCGTAGATCTGTGACACGGGGGCGTCCGAGTGGTTGGACAGGACGTCAGCATACTGGGGCCTCTCAAACTTATAGAGCAACTGGGTCCCCAGCATCACGTTGAAGTACTCTCTAATACCGGATACAACCTCGCTCACGGCAAACTCCCTGCAGGGGACCCATTCATTACATTACCAACCTCATTATATACATCGTTATACACATTACAAATATTATCATAAATAATCTTATGAATTATAAATAATCTTATGCATTATACACATTAATATCATATAAATAGTAAATTATTTACTAATATCATCATCATTATAGATTTGACTCATCTCATCATCTGTGTGTTTACCTGTTGTCAGAGTGACCCCTTGACTTCTTGTAATTTGCATAATCTTCCAGGACAGATTCAACATTCTTTTTCGCTGGCAAGTGGAAGAGCTGAAATGAGATGTGGAAGGTGGTTGTTAAAGGGGTAATCCACACTCACACAAATGTGTACATTTAGGGAAAGCCGGTCGCTCAGTCAGTAAAATAGGTTGTTTCAGCATCTGTGAAAAGGGGATGGAAATGCGTAATAACCCACTGTCACATTTCATAATGCTTTAAAACAATTACAATGCACACCAGATGACCAAAACAGCCAGGAGATGGTATGGGCTAACTTGTCTAAAACACATTACTCAATTATATACAGCTCCAGAACAAATTAAGAGACCACTGCAAATTGAATGCTTCTGTTCCTCACTCAAAACCTTCCTTTTCAACTTTTTTGGAAAGGAAAGAAAAAGGTGCAGTGGTCTCTTAATTTTTTCCGCAGCTATATATTCAAGTTCCTCCATTTACTGACCAACGTTTTGAAAGTATTGGCACCCCTAAAGAATACTTAAAATAGGTATTTGACTACATACATGGCAAAGCACCTCATACACACTAATGTGGTGGTGGATCACTGATGCTTTGGGACTGTTTTGCAACTAGTGGTCCAGGGGCTGTTGTTAAGCTCAGTGACATAATGAACTCCAGTAAGTACCAGGATATTTTAGCCCAAAACCTGGTTGGCTGTGCTGGTATATTGACACTTGGCGGTGGATGGACCTTTCAACAAGACAATGGCCCTCATTCATGAAACGTGCGTATGATCAAATTTGATCTTAAAATGATCGTATGACCATTTTACCGACAGAGCTGGTGTTCATCAATATCATCTTTGTCGTATCCTTACGATCAAACTCACGTCTGGTCGGAGACCGAGTAAACACACGTCAAAAAATAAGATCATGCTTGATTAGAAATAAGACCATCATTATCACGAAAAACAACAATGGTAACAGCCTCAGTAACAACAACCACAATTATAATAATAGGTAATATAAAATGACGAGGAATACAACATACAAACGTATCACAATATTAAAAATTGGATCACTACCGTAGGATATTATTGTAGTCTTATTTATTTCACTATATTCTGCATTTTCTCATTTCTGTTGTTCATGCGTTTGTAATGTTTGAAATGCCTTTGTGTATGTAATGCGCTAGACAAACTTGCTTTGCCTTGCTTTTCCTACGTCACTCATTCCCAAGACACTAATTTCGGTGGCTGGCATCTTGATTAGCTAACAGGTCTTAAATTGACTAGTGAGAGAATAAATAAACTAGTGGTTCTTGATCGAGCAGTTACCCTAATGATGGCGGTGCTTGCTCTTTTTAAGGTCTTCGGCTCTGGGCTGAGACGCGAAAGTGTTCCGTAACTGCGCTGATTTTGTCCTGGAGAATGACAATTGGTTAATTAGCAGTTTCAGGCTATAATGTATGTTGAAATCAGTCAATTCATAGGTTGCTGATTGTCAGACCCGCATAAATTACGGGTGTGTCATATGTAAGCGCGTTTTCACGTCGACGGCTTTATCCGATTTATCAATCTGCGATAACATCTACGGTCATTTTGACCAGGTGAGACAGTTTCGTGAATGACACTTAGAGATGATCCTAAGTCTCTCCCAACGTTCGAATCTGAGAAGGTTTCATAAATGAGGGCCAAAGACTATAAGGGTGCAAATCATTTTGAAATTCAAATGTTTTGTTTTGGACAAATTATTGTGTTGAAATGGAAGTATATGGCTTTCCCTGATGATTGAGGCCAAAATATGACTAATTGTTTTGTATATTTCTTGCATTCACTTTTGCTCAGCTTCATAAAAGGTGCCAATACTTCTTGATTTGACTGTAACAATATTGCATACTGATATTGGCTTTATTTTATTGTGTTATACAATAAGTAAGACAGCAACTGAGGTAAAACTGTACTTAGCCAGTCAGAGCCCATCTACAGAAAACATTGTAGTGTAGGATTTTTAGTCAACAGATTCTCAACCAATTTCATTGGAGACCAGTCAGGGCTGGATTAGGAGACCAGTCAGGGCTGGATTAGGAGACCAGTCAGGGCTGGATTAGGAGACCAACAACCCACCATACTGGTGCCGTGAGGCTTCTGGTTTTCCACACCAACCTGTTTCTGCCTGGTGATGAGGTCCCAGTCATCCACCAACCAGGGCTTCAGCTCCTCTGGGATCCTCACCTTCACCTCCACTCGGTTCAGGAAAGTCTCCTCCTGAAGAACAGAACAATTACTCAGCGGATGCTTTCCTGAACGCACCTTAGCAGAACTCTGAGTGCAAAGTTCTGGACAGTACAAATTCCTGTCCAGAACTGAACCTCAGACCTTCGACGGTGCTCCCTCTCACCAACACTGTCACGCGTGATCCACTGCCCGTATGAAGTCGGGTAGCCACTAGATGCAGGCTTTTCATACTTGGGGAACCTATGTAGGTACCAGACGATGTGAACGTACACTTTCCACAGTAGGGTCAACGCGTGCCCTCTTCCTCCTTGGAGGGTGGAGCACCTCTCCGGCAGCACTGGTCCCCTCACCTCCCCCAGGAGCTGGATGATGACATAGACACATTATAACCCACTATTATGCACAATGAGAGGATACATAACATACAGTCATTAAAATATAGACAAACTATACTCACACTTCTGTTTGTTCTTTTTCGTTTTCCTGTTGGGGAGACAAATAATTCTCAAATTCTTTAAAATACAGTTTTCACTGGCTACATTTCACTATTAAGGTAGGATGGCGCGCATTTCTCTGTAGCGTTGACACGGCAACATCACGTGCGGCGGTGACTGTTCCATGGCTGAACAGAGCGTAAAGGTCAGGCCACGTGCTGTGGAAACGCCGCTGCCATTCATTTCCAATGACAACGTAGCGACGACTAGCCATCTGTGCAGGGCAAAGCTGAGCCGTACGATTGAGGCTTGGGAACCAGGAAACTATTTAGACGTCACGAGTATGCAAATCACCAGATGCGAACGCCCGGCAACAACCAATCACAGGGGTTGCTGTCAGTATTTCGCTGGAATCTCTTCCCTGTTGTGAAACCAATGCTGGATCCCAAATCACCCTCCACCATTCCCTGTCAAATGAATGTTCAATCCCAAATCTACAAGCAGCTGCCCTCTCAGGGGTTAGTCACCAAAAAAATGACAATGAAGGACACCCGGGACAATGAATGACATCTCGTTTGGGATTCAAGTGAATACACTTCTGCTCCATGAATCAAAGTTTTTTTCATCCACGTGTTTCAGGGGGGAAAAAGGAAAGATAATATTCACCCCTCCAAATGCAATACTGGGTAATATAACCAGTAGCTGAGCAAAAGGTCACGGGTTCAAGACCCTGCCACGCTAGTATATCTACACCTGAAGAGCCAGCAGCCCTGCCCAGCTGTAACTGGCAACCCTTTAAAACAGGTGCTGCTTCTTCCTTCACCACAGACCAATCGCCTGTCAGTCAGAGTGGAATTATAAAAGATGGCGCTGTAACCCGCCATGCAACCAGGCCTAGAATGTCGCTAGGCCTGGGGAATACCGATAGGATTTTTGTTGCAAAGGGGTGGTAAAAACGTTTTTTGTCAGTAACGTCGCAAAACACGTTAACCCAATCAAATTCATTGCTTGGGCTAACGCCTCAAAACACGTTAAACCAGTCAAGTGCATCGCTTGGGAGGGGCTTATACAGGTGCTCACGAGAATAACACATTTTCTCATCCTCCGTCTTGCTTTGACATGCGTGTGCTGCCGCAATTCCTTCTGCGCTCAGAACACGAACCTGACTGGACAAAAACTTTGAAAGTTCATCCTGGATTATTGAAATCAGAGGAGTAACTACTAATAGGCCTATCACTGACCTGTCCATTTTCAGTTTCAGTAAATCGCAGACTGTCAGCTGTGCTTGATGAATTAAACTGTTACCACAGCCTGTAGGAAGGCACGCCAAAACATCTCTTTTTTTCAGAACAGCATTTAAGCAGAGAAGTTGTAATAGCTTTATTGACTCGATCTTATGAAGTGTACAGTTCTTCCAAAACAGAATTCAGTTTTTCCTTCATCTATGCTTTATTTCTGATATGTTGCAACCTAGGTAGGAACTAAAAACTTTCAGGAAATGTCTTCTACCAGTTCGAAAAGAAATTGTGAAACCACGCAAAGCCCGCCTTCAACAAGCCTTAGTGGAGGTTTATTTGAAAACTCACATCCAACAGAAATATTGCCGCTGAGAATCAGCGCCAACATTTTTTAATAGGCAAGTTTCCAGACCTCCAAAGAGGCCAGTCGAGATTGGAGGTGTGGCCTCGCGAGACTACCCGCCAGGATACAGCATTCTCTCATGGACTCATAAGTTCCTGAATGCCACAGTCCTCCAGCTAAGTGAGCTACATTAACCAATCCCTGATGACACTTATGTTGTCATGGTAACTTTTGAGGAACGATTCCAGAGCAGTTGTTTTCTTTCCATTAATCCACATGCTCATATTATTCTTTGCTGTCCCTATCGGTTTGGATATAAAGATCCAGTCCTTACTGCCGGTCAAGAAGACCGTGGACTGTCCTGCTGACAGTTTAGCCGGGAGATAACAAACATTACGTAAAGCCAACTGAACCGTATCCTTGTCTGCTCATTTTATTTGTCCACCTGTCATGTGCGGTCAACCAGGACCATTCACCATGCATATGACTTCTAAACTTTGATTTGATACTCACGTCATATCCAGGTTTTTCTGCTGCGGCGCAGGTCCGCCAGCGATCTTCTTATTTGGTGCAACTCCCTGACCCCTCATCCTTCCCTCAACATAATGGTCTCTGAAATATACAACACAGCCACAAAACGGTGACAGATTAAAATGTTATGTCAACAATATGTTTCTCCCTCAACAAGCAACAAACGTAAATGGTGAAATTCCACAAAATAACAATAAAGAACTGCATATTTCTGATCAAATGTTATGCTTTTTTATGTTGTTGTTTTGTGGTAAGAGGTATTTTGATCAATTTAATCCCCATACCGACTTTCTATAAACAAATAATTCAAAGTGCTGTAAAATGGTGAGAAATTGGCAATTAAGCTAATCTGTTTCATCAGTAGGATTTACAATGGCCACAGAGTGGGAAATTGAGATGGTTTGTGCAGCACTGAAGATTCTGAGAACTGAAAGGGGACTTACTGATTAGCCTTCTGGAGCTCTTTCTGTTTCTGCAGGTTGCTGTCCACATATTTAAGTACACGGCTTTCAGGAACCCATTCGTCCCAGCTACAAAATTAGAACTTCGTTTCAGGTACTCAAACCAACTCTGCTAAGACACACATCTGCTTGAGACAACAATCAATATTTTTCTCTTTATAATAAAATTGTTTTGTAACTTGTTTATTTGGATTGAGAGTAATAGGAATTGCATGTGACAAGCATTTCCAAAATGCCATGACAACTGAACAAATTCAAACCTCATCTGCATCAGTCAATACAAGAGGCATGTTGTCTGGTTACTTACTTCTTATTCCAGCCGCTATAATGAATGAAGTATTTGATCTGCTTTTCCTTGATGTTTATTTTAACACACTAAAGAAACAAAGGTGCATAGAGTATAAAAACACTAAGTATCAACTTTGCTCTTACACACACATTCAAAAAAGGAGGGTATTGTACAATCATAACTTTGTACAAATAATCTGTAATATTAAATACCTATACAATCATGAACAGAGCAGCATACCTTAGCCTCGTAGAGCAATGGCCCATGAAAACACAGCACTCGTTCACCTGAAAACGAAGAGAAGAAAAATTCTGCATCTGTGTAGGCAACATTTTTTCAAATCAGATGTTCGGAGTCAACACTGGCCTATGTTCTCTAGGTCAGTTGAGCAGTAAAGTTTAAACCATACTGGACCACGAATGCTAATAGGCTAAACGTTTTGGTATGACACTATATAATCTCACAGGAGCCTGAAATGTTTTTGGCGTTACAATGGTAACTGGTTAATAGTAGCAAGAGGCACTTTGGGGGCGAAGGGCTTTATCTAGGCACTCCGCGCTGCGTCATGTACAAGAGCAGCCAATAGCTACGGGATATTGGTTTAATACAAGTTTCTAGATAATAACTTTGTAAAATGTGAAAATTCTACTGAGTTTTCTGACAGCGTCAAGCAAGATAAAGCGGTTGATTGGTTAGAGCAGCTGTGTTGAAGTTGTTTGAATTGTAAATCAAAAACGTAATTCCGTCGTGGAAAACCATTGTTTTAAATAGAGGCATGGCTGCGCTTCCAAGACTGCCTCCATTTACGCGGCGCATTCTGACCATAAATAAACCAAACTGGCGAGTTCCAATAATTTCAATTTCGACTGTCGGTGGCAGTTGGTCAAATCATCCGACGGACAAAATGGAGAAGAAACAGATTTCTACCTAATAATGTCGGTTATCATGTAAATCCCAATTTAGTGTGGATTCGTAACAATCAACCTGTCCACACGGAGGCGACACAGGGCAGGACTGAGATTTCCACCTGAAGCAATTTTTATTCAAAACAAGGTACAGATTCCTGAGTTCACAATATTCTGGGTGTTCCTAAAATGCCATGTTGTTCTTAACCTACTACTCTAGCCAATTACACCTACGCTAGGAAGTGTTGTTTTGGCTACGTTAGATAGCTAGCCGCTGTTCAATATCTGGCTTAGCTCAATGGTAGCCCTTGCACAAATTATATAGCGTAAATGTTTTTACGCAAGCTGGAGTGTGGTAAATTCAGCCAGAATGCGTGGTACAATAAAATGGGGAAATCATTCCCGTTGAACTACGGTAGCGTTATACCAACGTTCCTAGCTAAATATGCTAATTTTAGATGGGTGGTGGTTGTTTACTATTATCTAGCAGCGCCTACTTGGCTGTGTGCACCAAACCGACTCAGGTCGATGTAAAACCCCTTCAGATATCATATTTAGAGGTTCCTTACCGTCTTGAAATTTAGGCTTAGGGTCCTGTTTTGGCGCCATTCATTTAAACTATAAAAAATCTGAAACATCAAATTCAGGCATCTCCAAGCTCCTTGATTCAGAAACGTAAAGGCGCGTCAAAACGTCGCCATGTCCGTGACGTACATTAGTCGCGACACCATAATATAAACATGCTGCGTTCAAATAGATTTGGGGAAACACATCCATTTATACGTCTACATCGGTAACATTAAAAACATAAACAGTTACTTCTGTAAAAACACGTTGATATTAGCAATCATACCTATCTCACAAATGATCAATAAAAAGTTATATTTTGCAATGAGTCCAGAGCATACAATATCCACTGGTTGTCCACTTCTTGTATCTGTTTAATACATACAGTTATCAAACAGCACAGTAGACCATAGAGGCAGTCATTATGCTCCAAGCCACTATTGTGATATGGACATCATTCAATAGCAAAACAGACAAAAGACAAAGCAAAAACTGAAGATGTTTGTTACAATGGTGCATATGAAGTGACAATGATCTCTTTAAATAGCATGAATCATATAATTACAAAAGAAACATCATATACAATAGCAATGTATAGCGATAAATCAACCAAAAATGCCAAAATAATATAAAGGAAATAAATAATACTGAGTACACAGAAAGGGAGCAAACAGACCTTAAGATAGCGTAATGGCGGCGGTGACTTTAGGAGATACCACCATGTGACCTACAGCCTGGTTCTGTGTCCATCCTAGTTGCTGCAACAGTCTGGGAAAGAGCAATGTGAAGGGAAAACACCTAAGCCAATGCAGGGCCGCTCAGGTCGATGAGGTGAGTGAAGCAAACGCACACTCAACCTCTGTCAGGTATTCAAATGGCATTATAGCACAGACACCAAGGAACAGGACAACTATGACTATTAGACCACCAGGACATGGCAGGGATAAGGACTGGTTATAGATCCACCAGGGTCAGGGGTCAGAGGGGAGTGTGTGAGAGAGTGACTGACACAGATGGCATGTATACAAAGCCAAGCAGGTCTCTGTTCCAAACTAAATGCTATCATAATGCATTTTGGTTTGGTGAACTGTGATCATTAACGAGTCAAAGAAACACCCCATGTGAAAAGATAAGTGCTTACATTTCATATAAAGGCTGCATAAATAAACTGTCTTGAGAAATGGGAGTCCCAAATGTACATCTGCTGTAGGTACTTACAGCGGTTATTTAAATTAGACTTTACCAGAAAAAACAGCCTGGGTATTTACGTGAAAACAAGCAAGAATGGACTGTAGGAAAATGAGGATTGAGCAGCTCCATGAAAGCCGGAAGTCATGAGAGATAGAAAACCCAACACAGTGGATCCACAACCAGCCAGTATGCAGCCGGAATGCCGGTCTGTGTCATCATTCCACTCCATTATGACACCAGTGACAGACTTGAAACCAGGCTAGCCTGTGTATTCCTGGTGACAAAGTGACATTTAGCAGGGAATATGACAGGGAATGCTTTTAAACAGCACACTTTGAGCCAACATAACTTAAAAGCATCATAAATAATACATTGAAAATTATTAAATACAATATTATTGACCACAGTATGAATTAATGTTTAAAGAAAAATAATCTACAGTGATGACAAAACAAACTTGGACAGATTCTCTTCTCGCTCTGTAGCACAGTCAAAACATGTTTTGAGACAGAAATAATGCCATCAACATGGAATATTGAAATAAAACAGAGTATAAACGAAGTACAAAAGGTACAATATAATCAGGGACCACGTGGAGAAAGAGGGCGTGAAAAAATCTTCAGTATTCACAGAAAAATATCAACTGAAGTTACTCATCATAGACGTTGCCACTGAGCGTCGTCCTGTTGAAAGTTTATATACAGAAGTCAAATTGAAAATAGATTTTTCCTCTCTGTACATAGCATTGTTTTCTTCTTGTTTCATTTTCTTCTGATATTTACAGGAAAAAAAACATCAGTTTATATTTTCCTCCCTCACGTTGTTTTTCAGTTCTGCGGACAATGCCCCGAACCTTTCAGTCTAGCGAGATCACGTCCGGTATGGAGCCGTAGATGACCGCTCCGGTTGGATCCAACCTGTTGGAGTGACTGTCCCGATCCCGATCCCTCAGACTACCAGATGACACCAGGCTGGAGCTGCTGCCACTGTTGCTGCCCCCGTTGGCTGGTGCCAGGGCACTGCTCCCGCCCCCAGGGGTCCCTGGTTGGTCCAGGAACATCTGGGAGGAGCTATAGGGCAGGAAACGGTTCAGCAGAAGGTCGTGGTCGTCCGAAGACGAGGCGGAGGCTGCCGCCGCTGCCGCCATCACCATATTATAATGCTGTGGGAGGAGAGAGGAGAACCATGACACAAACTATCAGGCCCTGGGGAGAACCAGAGGGAGAGAAAGACAGATGAAGGGAGAGGGAGAACCAGAGATGAACAGCTTTGTAATGTCATGGACAGGGAAAACAGACTGGTTGTGTATTTATTCCCACAGCCTGTTGTGCTGCACGGCAACCCGTCCCGGGCTCCGGGAACCCGTCCTGAGGCACACCTTCAGCAGGACCAGCCAGACGTGCCTCTGTGATCAGCGGGTGGGGATCAAATCAATGCCCAACTCCACCCACGGAAAGGGCTTCTGGTCCGCCCACTACGGCGACTGTACATTTACCTGATGGTTGTCCCCCTGGAGGAAGGAGAAGAAGTTGAGGTCCAGGTCGTTGGGGGTGTGGTAGTAGTGACGGTAGTCCTGAATGAGTGGCGGAGGAGGAGGGATGTAACTGGGCTCAACCGGAGGCATGCTGGGAGCCCTGACCACCGGAGATGCCTGGCTGTGAAGGTTCAACACCCTGCAGGGACAGAACGCCCGGTCAGAACCACAGAGACAGACAAGCGACTCTACTTTGCCACTGACAGCATCATAGAGATGGACAGAGGACTCAACTTGGCCATAGACAACATCATAGAGATGGACAGAGGACTCAACTTGGCCATAGACAACATTGTAGAGATGGGCTGAGGTCTCAACTTCGGAGCCCTAGATTGCCGTGAATACATTTTCAATTGGTTGCATTAGCACAACCTTCAAAAATACGTTTTTTCTTTTAAAGTTTAATGATTTGGTCAAACGGCAAAAAACAGGCACCTTCTCAATCCAATGCATGTTATTAATATGTGCCTGGTTTATTGGCATCATAGCAGACGATATAAATACAAACAGTTAATCAAGTTGCTTTATCACCTACTGACTGACATCTTAATGGAAATGCTCTGCAGTTTGCAAATGTGCACATTGTCCTTGCAGCTGTCAAGAAAAACACTTTAAAATCAAAAACATGTTGAAACTGAAACTAGGCCTGGTTTTAAATGTATTACGACCACACATTCAGGTGTGAAAGATGTCAGTAATAGCGTCCTATTTTAACACGCTTGTATATTGGATTATGACAAGCAACCATTGGAAACTATTCAGCCCCCTTCACCATCTCCACACTTGGTTGTGTTATTGCCATCATTTATAACTGATAACATTTATTCCTTTCCCCATCAATCTAAACACACCCGATGATGTAAAAACAAATTTTAGATTTTTTTGTCAATTTAATGAATAAAAAACCCGAAATCACATAAGTATTCAGAAACTCTGCCATGACACTCCAAACTGAGCTCAGATGCATCCTGTGTCCTACAATAGTCCTTGAGATGTTTCTAGAACTTGGAGTCCCCCCTGTGATAATTTCAATTGATTGGACATGATTTAAAGCAACCCTCCTGTCTTTAAGGTTCCACTTCACAGAGCATGTCAGAGCAAAACCCAAACCATGAAACCCAAGGAACTCTCCGTAGACCTCTGAGATGTGTGAAGGCATAGTTCTGAGGAAGGTTATAAATGCACTGAAAGCTCCCAGGAGCACAGTGGGCACCATCGTGGTGAGATAGTAGAAGTTTCAAACCAAGACTCTTCCTAAAGCTGGCCATCTGGCCAAACAGCTGAGGCAAGATTGGCCTCAGTCTGGGAGGCAACCAAGAACCCAATGGCCAATTTGACAGAATTTCAGATTTTCTCTGGAGAGATGGGACAACCTGTCAAAGACAACCAACCTGAAGTGACTTTGGGACAAGTCTGTGAATGCCAAAGCCCAGACTATAACCCCATTGAACATCTGAGGGGAAACTTAAGAATGCAGTTAGCCAAAGGTCCCCATCCAGTCTGACAGTGCTTGAGAGGATCTGCAAGGAAGAATGGGAGAAACTGCCCAAATCTACTATACAGTTGTGCTCATAAGCTTGCATACCCTAGTAGAAATTGTGACATTTTGGCATTGATTTTGAAAATATGACTGATCATGCAAAAAAAGTATTTTATTTAAGGATAGTGATCATATGAAGCCATTTATTATCACAGTTGTTTGGCTCCTTTTTAAATCACAATGATAACAGAAATCACCCAAATGTCCCTGATCAAAAGTTGACATACCCTTGAATGTTTGGCCTTGTTACAGACACACAAGGTGACACACACAGGTGAACACGGCAATTAAAGGTGAATTTCACATACCTGTGGCTTTTTAAATTTATACACAGACACTAATTGCAATGAGTTTGTTAGCTCTCATGTGGATGCACTGAGCAGGCTAGATACTGAGCCATGGGGAGCAGAAAAGAACTGTCAAAAGACCTGTGTAACAAGGTAATGGAACTTTATAAAGATGGAAAAGGGTATAAAAAGATATCCAAAGCCTTGCAAATGCCAGTCAGTACTGTTCAATCACTTATTAAGGAGTGGAAAATTCAGGGATCTCTTGATACCAAGCCACGGTCAGGTAGACCAAGAAAGATTTCAGCCAAAACTGCCAGAAGAATTGTTCGGGATACAAAGAAAAACCCACAGGTAACCTCAGGAGAAATACAGGCTGCTCTGGAAAAAGACAGTGTGGTTGTTTCAAGGAGCACAATACAATGATACGAACAAAAATGAGCAGCATGGTCGAGTTGCCAGTAAGAAGCCTTTACTGCGCCAATGCCACAAAAAAGCCTGGTTAAAATATGCCAGGCAACACCTTGACACTCCTCACAGCTTCTGACACACTGTAATTTGGAGTGATGAGACCAAAATAGAGCTTTATGGTCACAACCATAAGCGCTATGATTTGGAAAAGGGTCAACAAGGCCTATAGTGAACAGAATACCATCCCCACTGTAATCATGGTGGTGGCTCACTGATGTTTTGGGGGTGTGAGCGCTAAAGGCATGAGGAATCTTGAGAAAATTGATGGCACGATAAATGAAGCATGTTATCAGAAAATACTGGCAGACAATTTGCATTCTTCTGCACGAAAGCTGCACATGGGACGCTCTTGGACATTCCAGCACGACAATGACCCTAAGCACAAGGCCAAGTTAACCCTCCAGTGGTTACAGCAGAAAAAGGTGGAGGTTCTGGAGTGGCCATGACAGTCTCCTGACCTTAATATCATCGAGCCACTCTGGGGAGATCTCAAACGTGCAGTTCATACAAGACGACCAAAGACTTTGCATGACCTGGAGGCATTTGACCAAGACGAATGGGCATCTATACCACCTGCAAAAATTTGGGGCCTCATAGACAACTATTACAAAAGACTGCACACTGTTATTGATGCTAAAGGGGGCAATACACAGTATTAAGAACTAAAGGTATGCAGACTTTTGAACAGGGGTCAGTAAATTTTTTTCTTTGTTGCCATGTTTTGTTTTATGATTATGCCATTCTGTTATGACCTACAGTTGAATGTGAATCCCATAAGAAATAAAAGACGTGTTTTGCCTGCTCACTCATGTTTTCTTTACAAATGATACATATATTACCAATTCTCCAAGGGTATGCAAACTTTTGAGCACAACTGTATATGAGATATAATATTTCTTGTCAATAAATTGGCACATTTCTAAAAACACATTTTTGTTTTGTCATTGTGGGTATTGAGTGTAGACTGATTGCAAACAAAATTAATTTTCTCATAATTTCCGTCTAAAATACAACAATGTGGAGGAAGGTTCGAGAATGCTGTTAACAATTATGATTACAGTTTTGCAAAGGATGGCCATATGAGGAAAACCAAACCAGGAAGTACTGCTGCTCATAATCATATTAGGCCTTGACAGACTCCTGCCAGGCAATCTCTCCACAAGAATGTGTCCACAAGAGATTACTTTGCAAGTAAAGCAATTTTTGTCCAGGACACAGGCCATAACATAAAGATAGTCACAAAACCAAAAACATATTAGATTGGATGGTGTCCAGAAGTAGGTGTTCTGGGTCTTCAAAGAACAGGGAGCCATTAAAGACAACTGAAATTATGAGAAGCATGGCTCTGTGACCAGGATTTGCCCGGGGTTTGTTGTTATTAATTTGGCCGTCTGTTCGTTTCTAAAAAGACCTAACCAGTACAAACCGCACATATTCGTTTGTATAATCAAGATTCTTACTCTAGTCATGTTCTAGCATTTCTTTGGGGAACCCACTGCATCATTTAGATTTAAAGAAACTATTCCATTTGAATTTAATTTGACTGGAGAAAGAACTGGGAAATACATTTATTCAATAGAGAAAAAAAACAATGGCACTGGACAGTGTAGAGGTTATTTAAGCTACAAAATGAATACCAGAGGATCGATGTTGGAGATGTAAAGGTGATAATGACCATGGCCTCCACCACGCACACACCTTTTGTATTATTTCGTATTATTGTTCCTACAGTTATTTGATTTCCTGTGGTTGTGACTCGGGCAGCGACATAGGAGGGTTTCTAGACAGATGTTCTCACGGCTCCTACCCCTTGCTAGCAGGTGGCGAGGCTGGCGACAACGACGAGGAGGGACACGCCCTTTTGGGGGGGGGTTCATCATCTATGTCGTCGTCTGAAGAGCTGTCCAGCGTCAGGTCGATCACCTGCACCTTCTGGTTGTTAGGGCTGTGGGACGAGCTGTTCTTCTGGTGCTCCGACTCGACTGTCCGGCACGAATCTAAGGAGACAGAAAGAGAAGCCCTTAATATTCCATTACAACACAGTCATTCCTGGGGGGGCATGAGAGAGAAGCCCTTGATATTCCATTACAACAGCTGTCCTCAGTGGGGAGGCATGATAGAGAAGCCCTTGATATTCCATTACAACAGCTGTCCTCAGTGGGGAGGCATGAGAGAGAAGCCCTTGATATTCCATTACAACAGCTGTCCTCAGTGGGGAGGCATGAGAGAGAAGCCCTTGATATTCCATTACAACAGCTGTCCTCAGTGGGGAGGCATGAGAGAGAAGCCCTTGATATTCCATTACAACAGCTGTCCTCAGTGGGGAGGCATGAGAGAGAAGCCCTTGATAGTCCATTACAACACAGTCATTCCTGGGGGCGCATGAGAGAGAAGCCCTTGATATTCCATTACAACATAGTCATTCCTGGGGGGGCATGATTCCAGTGACTTTACAGAATCTTGTTTAGATTATTCCAGACTTGCCTATTCCTTGTTGACTGAGGTATGTATTTGACACTACTGTCTGACACAAGGTAAGAAGAAAAGAGAGTGAGGTAGTTTTCTGCTGCTTATTTGTCTAATATCACCTGGCATCCTTCATCCATCAAACTGTTTGTATTAAACCGCATACATGGGCGTGAAACTGACTAGGTTCAGAAAAATACCATTACAGCGTAGTCTTTTTTGGAATTGCTTTTCGATTAGGAAAGGAAAGTGGAATTCAAGCTCACTTCCTGGGTTGACTTAATTGAAACGGACTTGAGCCTAGGGCTGCACGATTTGGATAAAAAAAATGGAATCGCGATTTCTTTGACAAATGTTGCAATTACGGTTATGATTTGCGATTTTCAAACATGGGTGTAAACAGTGTAGATAATCTCACTTTAAAATAGAGATCATAGCCTATAGAATGTGCTATTAAACTGAATAAAAATGAAGTTAAATGTTTTTTATTTTACACTTACTAACAATTTGAAGGTGCAGCCTGTGTCAAAACATTGAACTAGGCTGTTCGTTTACCTACTCATTTAATGCAATGGCGTTTGCAGTGTTTGCTATACTTGTGCCGTTACCATAGCTAGTTAGGCAAAATTTCACAAGCCTTGAGGTGTATTTTCTCCCATATTAAGTTTGTTTGTAGGCACTGATATTGAAGCCAAAACTTTTAATAACCATTCTGTTGTCTATGTAGGACAGTATATCTTGGTGCCACTCGCTAACTTGAAGCAGACGTCTTCGCTAGCAGTTGCAGCGTTAACTCAAACTAACATTGAAAAACCATCAAGTATTTAAACAAAATTAGTCCAGGAATTGAAGTAATCTACAAAAATACCTACAGCACCTGCAAGAAAAACTATTACGGACGTACGATGCGTGCCCGTCCCCTCACATGAAGCGCGTATCATTCATCTTTTTTAGAGCTGTAAATCACGTAAGTTGGCGATTTGGATATTGCACATGTCAATATCGCAATTTCAATTATAATTTGATTAATTGTGCAGCCATACTTGAGCCCAACTACCCAGCCGTAGCTACGAACCGTCATCTCCATTGAACGAAGCCGAGACCTCCGTGACCTCTTTCTTCGACCTCATGGGATACCAGTTCCCATCCTCCTTAAACTGGATCTCATCACAGTCCACACAGCTGTTGAGAATCTCCATAAACAACCTGAAAACACAACCAGGGAGGGGTGTTAAAGAGAGGTGAGGAGAAAGAGGTGGGAAAAAGGTGAAAGAACAAGAGGGGAGAAAACAGAGGTGATAGGGAGGTTAGGAGGGAGAAAGAGTGTTGACCATGTAAACAAATGTTTGTCATTAAAATCCAGTTGGATTAAAGTGCCAGAAGACCGGCAAGACACCGCAGAAGAACCGACCCGTCGATAATGAGGTGTTCATAGGGGGCCTTCTTGTCACAGACGGGACACACCCAGGTGGGCTTCTTCTCGTTCATCTGGATGTAGAGCGTGGCGTCGAAACACTGCAGGTGGGAACAGGTCAACGCCCGGCACGGGATCAGCAGGCGCATCTTCCCCAGCTGGACGGCAACACAAAAATAAACACGCTTAGAGCCCCAACGCAAAGTCTAACGCGTTACACAACTCCTGTACTAAGAGTTACGCAAAATGAACAGTCATAATATCACTCGACTTCCACTTGATTGACGCGCTCAATCCTGCGTGGTGCGTCTCGAACAGGCCCTTGTAAATTTAAACGCTATGGTAATTATTATACAAACTAAGATAAGTAAGGTTATCGTTTTATTCGCTCAGGTGAGGATTTATTAATGAATCCATATTGTGTAATTAATGACAAAATTAATTAGACCCTATTATAACGTGAGACAGTACTCACATACCAGGACAATATCTGCTGGAAGTGTATTGCTAATCTTAAGAGGACTGAGAAACACTGTAAATACCGGACAGAGTAGAGAGACACGGAGACTGGTGGTGGCAATCTCACTGTCGGGATCAGCAGTCAGCTTCTCTTTGACTGTGGGGAGAGAATGAAACACACAAGACGTTAACAGCTGGGGGACCCCAACACAGATGGACTCGCTCCACGGCGTTAAACAGGACTAACAGCTCTGGGAACAGGCTTGACTGGCCACTGTGTTCCCACGGGCACCAACACAACGAGGTCTTCAACCCTCCCCATGAATCCCACATCCTGGTCCCACATCCGTTTGTGTCATTTTGCCAGCTCATACTGGCCTTGATGACCTAAACAGCACAACCGATCCAGATTTACATTGTAGTCATTCAGCAGGCTCATTTACCCACACGTCTCAAAGTTGTGAGTAGCAATAGCAAAGACACGGAAAGAGGTCTCATTTGTGTATCTGTAATAGCATGGGCAGAGCCACTGAGATCACCTTCACATTGGGGAGATCAGGAGGGATCAGCAAATTAGGTTTAAATTCCCACCCATTGGACAAAACTAAAATGGCGGATGCTTTTAATGGTGATGTGTACCCTGGAAAGTACTTTCTCCCAGTTAAGTCCGCTAAGCATCTCTATGGTCAAAGGTTTATCATATGGTTCCCCCTTGGGAATCCAACCCACAACCTTGGCATTGCAAGCGTCAACGTCTACCAACGAGCCACATGGAACTGCTAGGAGCAAGCTAATCAACGCAGCCTCTAACTGCCATGAGACACGTACTGAGTGCTCTGGAGTGATCCGGGTTTCGGATGCCTTTTGCCCGTAGTCTCTGTAGCAGAGTGGTGGAGGTCTGCTGTCGCACCAGGTACACGGCCATCGAGAAACTCTGCGGAGAAACATCAGGAAGTGTTATCATAATGAAACCAGGTGGACAGCCATCGAGAAACTCTGAGAAGAAATAACAGGATGTGTAATCATAATAAAACCAGGTGCACAGCCATCGAGAAACTCTGTGGAGAAACAATAGGAATAATGTCATAAAGAAACATTCATGAAAACATTAAAACCATGATGTAACAGAAATAAACGAAAAATAATTACATGAAATCCTGTATAAATTCTTTAATTCCTGTTTGATTGATTCTGTGAATCTTCCAATCAGGAATTTGGGGAATGTACTTTGACTCGATTGAAACTCTAATCGTCCTGCCAGGGAGCCTGGTGACATGGTTTTGATCTAATCCTACAGGGGCTCCATCATTAACGGCAGATCCTCAGGCTGCCACACCACTCTCAGATAGTGTCTCAGGGAAACTCTAAATACGCAAAACATTTCTAAATCAAACCAGCAACTGGTGGCATGCATGTGTGTGAAACAGAAAAAATATAAGCACCCCGTTTGTGACCTCTGACCTTACCCTGCCAATCTCTAAGGTCCACGACACAACAATTGTGTTGGGCACCGTGGTGGACAGTCTGACCAGCGACGTGATGTTGATGGGGCGACTTGGCCGCTTGGGTTCCACTCCGTTTTTCGTGGGAGGAAGGTAGCCCTGGGGAGGAAGAGGAGGAGAAAACTGGGTCAGTTTAGTTAGGGCAGGGGGCTATCAGACCAACGGCAGGTTTACAGGTTCAATTCCCAAACAGAGCACATACACAAACAGCACATGTATACTGATAAAGCCGAGGTCCCGGGTCATGACCTCGAGGTAGTAATGTAGCCCTATAGCAGGCAGCAGGGCTGATGATCAGGGAGAATTCAGATAGTTAACTCACTGGGAGGTTGCAGGGTTTGCTGTTCACCTTCACACACAGATTGGAAGGGAAATGGTCTTCCTGAGGACAGC
Source organism: Esox masquinongy (assembly GCA_016801175.1). Lineage (NCBI taxonomy): Eukaryota > Metazoa > Chordata > Actinopteri > Esociformes > Esocidae > Esox > Esox masquinongy. The sequence continues at coordinate 31,115 of JACXGI010003109.1, read as the reverse complement.
TCGTCTCTGACAAACAAAACCTGAGAGAACACAATCTGATTAACAAAACAAGTGAGACCAACAACACTAATCAGTACTGGAGATCAATATCATATAGATCAGTACCCAATTAAACTCAAAGTTGTTTCTTTTTGATGGGAAGCCATCCATTCTGTTCTCCAAATGATGCCTTTAACCAGGTGGGCAGCCCATTCACCAGAAGCATTTTGTAGTTCTGGCATTTCTAAACTGTACTTGGTGATCAAGTCCTGCTGTCAATAGAAGCAACAGCAAGACAACACCATACCAGGGCAGGAGCCTTACCGTAACTGAACTTGAACCGCAAAGTCACACTTGGTCCCAGAGATGTCCCTGCAGGCAGGCAGAAAAGGATAGGTTTCAGTGAGCAGTTGGACGAGAAAACTGAACATATTCTGTACAATTTTTTAACAGGCAGGAAGCTGTTATCGAATGTAAGAGCCAAACACTGAAACCGCCAACACACATTCAACAGTTAATTAAACAGTACCTCGTGTAAATGTATATATGCTCTTTTGCATAGGGAAAACAATGTCAGGTGTGTGTGTATGTGAACCGAAACCAGTGACATCCTGTTTGCGACAGCAGAGACATGTCTGAGTGACTGGTGTCGTCAAGACAGAGCTGTTGTCTCCAGACGGGTTCTCCTGGACTTACATGGAGCTGCTGATCTGCTGGACCTGCTGAGGGGTCAACGCAAACGCATAACACGTCTCCTGAAAGCGCTGGCTGTTGTCCGTGGCTGCGGGGAGGGGGTAGACAGAGAAGAGAGACGGGAACAAAGATAGAGATTGACGGAACAGAAAGACCAGCAGGGTTAGAAACAGAGAGCGAGAGGCAACAGAGGGTGAATCCTCAGCAGACCCAACGCCTCTAAACGGAGATGTGATTTGGGGGTGTGCAGTGCAACACCGAGACGGCGCTGGGGCATCGAGGGGATCTGCCCACCCGAGATGCACGGCGCCAGGCCGGCCCCCTACTCACCCAGGCTGGTGGGCTTGATGAGCTCGTCCAGCACGTCGTAGAAGGGCAGCCTCTGCAGCTTGATGTCCGGGTGCACGGGGTGCAGGGAGGGGGGCAGGAGCGGCAGGCCCAGCTCGTGTTTGGGCCCCAGGAGGGAGACGGGCAGGGAGAGGGGGGAGGGGGACCCATGGCTGTCGAACCCCAGAGCGGTGAGCCCCCCGGGCAGGCTGGAGGTAGAGTGGACGCCGGGCACGGCCAGGTCCACTGGAGACACCATCTTGGTGGGGAAGCGGCGTCTGTAGAGCTCCTTGACCTTCATCTGGACGGCGGGGCTGCAGCCGGCCTTCAGCAGATGCAGGGCTTTGGTCAACAGTTCGTGTTTGCGTCCGTGCTTGTTGCGTCCCGCGTAGCCTAGCAACACCTGTAGCTCTGAAACACGAAGGCTCATCACCATTTGCTGCACGCGGGGGGGGGGGAGAAAAGACAGCTGATCAGCGTCGCGTTTCCTAGGATACGCTGAGTTTTTCCTGCTTCAAAGACACATGCTCGTCTGCATTTACAGGGAGGCTGCGTGAATGTTGCAGGACACACGACAGCGTGTGGGAATGAGATAGAGGGACATTGTACTCGATAAATATTTTACAATGATTAAATAATTTGTTAGGCTTAATCTGCTGTTTTAGTTACCTGATCTTCTAGCATTATACAGCCTCCATTACAGGGGCCAGTTTTTCAGAAATATTTTTTAAATCTCTTTTTATTTGCTATCTAGAGTTGAACCAGCCTAGTTGGCAGGTTTTGGTCCTACTTCTACACTGTGAAGAGACAAACATAAAAAATTGCATGAATTTGATTTATTTATTTAACCGTTATTTAACCAGGTAAGTCCATTGGGAACCAATTTCCATTTTCAATGAAGACCTGTAAGTAAAGGTGCAGTGATTAAAAAAAACTGCACAATAAATTAATTTAGGCATTTCTGTTATACTTCCCAATATAACACCTTACCACACAATAGTCAATTTAACATAATGAACCTTTGGTTTTTAGAGGTTAAAATGTTACTTAAACCTTCCTCACCTTAATTACGTTGAATTGTTTGGGTGGTAGTGCCTTTCACCTTTCTAGTGGGATGAAGATAGTCCTGTTTTGGGGGATGAGATCTATTCAACATGGTCAGTTTCCGAATTTTGTGAAACGCAGAACGACCTAAAATCTTGATTATATATCAGATTTGCTGACAAAACCCTTATCCCTATACGGTAAATCAAAGCCCCATTTATCAGAATCACATGTTTGATGTTAAAAACTCCAATTCTAAAATGTAATCCTAGCCGCCTGGGGTAATCCAATCAGATAACCTTAGAAAAACCAGCCCCTGGCTACATGGGATAACAGTCTGAAGCAGGCTACATGGGATAAGTCTGAAGCAGGCTACATGAGATGATATAACTAAGGAGCGTTGAATGGCCTTGTTGCTGAATGTTATGTGGCGGTCATTCTGTTTAAATACTTGATGGATTTTCAATGTTAGTTTGAGTTAACACTGCAACTGCTAGCAACGACGTCTGCTTCAAGTTAGCGAGTGGCACCAAGATATATTGTCCCAGATACACAACAGCATGGTTATTAAAAGTTTTGACTTCAATGTCGGTGCCTACAAATATACTTAATATGGGACAACATACACCTAAAGGGTTGAGACATTTTGCCTAACTAGCTATGTGCAACGGCACAAGTATAGCAAATGCAGCAAACGCCATTGCATTAAATGAGTAGTTAAACGAACAGCCTAGATCAATGTTTGGACACAGGCTGTACCTTCAAATTGGTAATTAGTGTAAAATATAAAACATTGAACTTTAACTTGATTTTTATTCAGTTTAATAGCACATTCTATAGGATATGATCTATACTTTAAAGTGAGATTATTTACACTGTTTACACCATGTTTGAAAATCGCAAATCGTAACCGTAATTGCAATATTTGATTCATTTTTTTTATCCAAATCCCTAATGGGGGTCTAACTAAACTAAGTCCTAACAGATGTAATCCTAGAATGGGGGCCTAACTAAACTAAGTCCTAACAGATGTAACCCTACAATGGGGGTCAAAGTAAACTTAGTAGGGTTCTACTGCTGGACAGCAGGTACTGAATTTTAAACGTTTTCTGACCACTGATGATTCAAAAAAAGCCTCTTCACATTTGATGAATTAAGGAACAGCATCTGTGTTTAACAAAACCCGTACTTTTTTTTCATATTAATTTGTTTATTTATTCATGTGTTGTTTATCCACCTGTAGAACGAAGAAAACTCTGGATTCAAGTGATAGGGGCATGGGAAAATGAATAACCTTGGCAAACTAAGCTACCAAGCAACCACAAACAACCCCAAGGTTAAACAACAAATCAGACTCACTACGAAGCTCCGGGCTAGTATTCATTCCAGCAGCTCTGATGCAAACCTAAAACAACTGTTTCTACTGGACAAATTTTGGTGTGGCCCTTCACGTTGTTTTTGCTGAAGTTTTGACCAAAACCTGTGTCTACTGTCCCTGGTGAACTAGTGAGGGGTCCGACAAAACAACAGCACAGTGGATCAAAATCACTAACATTATACACCACGCCACCAGTAACACATACACAGAAGGCCTATTTTGCATGGCCTAGAAAAGTACAGTACACCAGATTTAATACAAAGGATTTTGGCCTAACTCTCTTTCGACTGTACATCAAATGAACATGAAATATGTTGTGGTTAACTGGTATGAAGAAGTAGGAACAACTTTAAATTTATACTAATTTGTCACAACATTTCGGTGGAGCAGCACTATTGTACTCATACGCACACACAAAATCCCCACCGGTCTGTTTAGAAAATTAGTCTGTGTCAGTCGGTGTCAGTGCACAGCTAAAGGCAAACGCATACAGGTTGTTTCCGATCACACATCCCATAGACTAGCAACTATTACCATAGTTGGGTCTTTGTTTTCCCTCTATAGCAAATATTTAACACAGTGACATGTAAAAAGGACATCCTGAGGCTCAGAAAGTCTATATTACTCTGTCAGCTACCCTAGGCAGGTTGAAACGCCTGATATCCTAGCTATCTTCCTAACCTAGACTTCGCTATGCTAAGTTAGCTAAAAGCAAACATAACATTTTGACACCGTATGCATGTGGCTAGGTTGCTAACTGTTCTGGCTAAGATAACTGGAACATTAGGTAGGATAGCGCAACTAGCTATTGCTAACCATGGTTGTTAGCTATGGCAAAGCTGCAGTACTTACTCGCTAGCCACTATCCGTTGTAAAACGCTCTCGAAAGTTGCAGACAGAAAATACACATAGAAGAGACGTGATTGCTAATTATACATGTCAGACGGACATGCTTGTTCTACATAGCAAATTTCTATCTGAACGTTCCAGAACGTAAAAACGCAAAGAACGTTACTCGTATTTGTTTTGTTTTTTAACACCACCCACCTGTAGTGACCGTTTTACGTCACTCTCATAATTAGTTAATCAGAGAATTATGTAGCTAGCTGATAATCGTGGAACAGTCGACAAATTCAACTGGAGAGCAGTTGCTCCCGGAAAGCTAGCAAAATACGCTACACGTCTTTTGGGGCCGTCTGGTCTAGACCGATTAGCCAGATGGAGTAATATAACTGGTTAGCTGCTAAGTAAGCGAATATGCTAACTAGATACTACTAATGGTTCGTTAGTTACAAAATGTTCACTGGCGGGAAAATACTGTTGTTTTGGTAAGTAATATACGATTCGGACAATGAATAACACATTAGTCTGACATATAAGCTAACTACCCAACTAGCTAACATCAGCTAACTAGTTCGCTAGCAGTAGCAAGCTGCGAGGTAAGCAATACTCAACCTCGTAGCTAACAATAACAATGCTAGCTACGACTTCCACTGTATTGTTTCTACAAAAATAAAAACATAACCTAAAATAAATCAACTAAATCCTAAAATAAATATAATTTCAACTATATGTCATCCATGTGGATGACTTTAATAGACAATACAGCTTTTTTTTGTCAAATGTAATTTTGGTCTACGGTTTACCTTCAGTTCCGCACTCTCCGCCATCTTGTAACTCTAAGCGCAGGCGTGATAGCCACCCGCACGTGAAAAGGGAGAACGCGAGGAGACGAGAAAGCGGACTGGACTTTGGGTGCGTCTCTATTTAGTTGCATGTCCATTCTCCTCGTATCCTTGTCAAAACCCGTTGGATTTCAATTAATTTCTCAGGACTCTCAGTATCCCACGCTGATGATACAGTCTTCTTTTCTGATATCTTTAATTTATACCCTAAGGGCATTTTTTCCCCCAAAAGGGATCTAATCGGATTTTGCCAGTCAGGCAGTGAATATAAAGAAATAAAATTACTAGAACGAATAAATAATTGTTGGTGATTGATGCCATTGATCTGCTGTACAATGTACTATCAGTACAGTTTAAATGAATGATGTCTTAGTTCATTATTAGACATTAGGATGTAAAACTGGGATGGCATAATGGATTCCACTAAGTGCCAGGATATTTTAGCTTAAAACCTGGTTTGACACTTTGCAGTGGATGGACCTGTGCAACGGCGAAAGTCACAATGAATACTGGGAACGAATTATGTGAAAAAGTAAGCTCTAATGCATGCTTCTTTTTTCAGACCTCCCAAATACACTATAAGAACTTAGTATATACTTTCCATTTCACGCTTCTAGGTTTGGAATGGCACTTGGAAAATGACAGTTGACGTCTGTACTTGCTATACCCTCTAGAAATAACACAAGCACACAGCCAGTGTTTCTCCAGTGTCATCTCTGCGTGCCTGGCCGACATCTTCACTTGGATGTTGGCCCACACCTGAAGATTAACCTTGAAAAGCTGAGCTGCTCTTCTTTAGCAGGAAGGCCTGTTCCCTCCAGGACATGTCCATCATGGTTGGCAACTGCATTTTGTCTTCCTCCCAGAATGCAAAATGGCTTGCTGTGACCCTAGACGACACATTGTCGTTCCCTGCTAACATCAAGGCAGTGACTCGCTCCTGCAGGTTCACATTACCTCACTCAGGAAGCTGTGCAGGTAGTTCTCCTGGCACTAGTCATCTCATGTCTGCATCACTGCCACGCACTCTTGGTGGGGCCCTTGGCTTGTGCAACCAAACCCCCGCACCCCATTCAGAATGAAGCAGCCTGCCTGGTGTTCAACCTTCCCAAGTTCTCCCATGTCAGCCATCTTTGCACCACGAACTGGCTTCCTGTGGATGCTCGAATCCACTGCAAGGCCATGGTTCTTGCCTACGGAGCAATAGGAGGAGGTTCTCCTCCATACCTTCAGGCAATACTCCCACCCTACATCCCTACCCAGGCTCTTTGTTCAGCCACCTTTGGGCTCTTGGCTGTCTCGCGCCTTCTGGGCAGTTCCTGATGTGTGCAGTCAAAATTCGTCTGTCCTGGCACCTCAATGGTGGAACCAGCTTCCCTTGGAGGCTAAGGATGGCAGTCTCCCTGTCTTAAAAAAGCATCTGAAAACTCACCATTTCATAGAGTACGTAAAATAGTTCCACTTCCACCACCTCTGTCTGTTGTCTCTTAACTTTTTATGTTTATTATTTGTATGGTCTGCCTTCCATCACTGACCTTGGCAGATTACTTATCCATTGATTAGAATGCACTTACTACTAAACTGTGTAGTTTCACCTAGTTATTTTAAAATACATGCACTTACTGTATATTGCACTGGATAAGAACATGCTAAATGACTAAAATGCAAAATACCACTAATTGAAATGTTTTGTATTTGAGAAATAGGGTTGTAATGAAAGTATACAGCGCCCCTTTATATTTGAGCCCAAAATATGGCTCATTGTTTGTGTTGTTTATTTTTGCATTCACTTTTATTTAATTTCATGAATGTTGCAACTACTTCTGGAATTGACTGAAGAGGGGCTGGTAATGGGTGAGGAGAGGCCAGTCCACACTCGTATTATAGAGGGGACAGTGATGGGTGAGTAGGAGCCAGTCCACTCTCATATTATAGAGGGGATGGTGATGGGTAAGGAGGGGCCAGCCCACTCATATTATAGAGGGGCCAGTAATGGGTAAGGAGGGGCCAGCCCACTCTAGAGGGGCCAGTGATGGGAGAGGAAACAGTCCACATGGATGTCCATATTGATCTGATAGCATCACACAGTTGCTGACACCATCAGGTCAATTGAACAAATTTCTAGTTTGTTGTGAAACTTGGCAATAAAACTATTTCTGATTCTGATGATTGGACGGCAATGCATTCATGTTGTGAACGACCCTGCTGATTGGTGCATTTGTGCTGTGAACGGCCGGTTCTGTCTCATCCCGACGGTGAACTGTCCAAGCTACTTAAGTGAACTGAACTCGCTGTTTTGTTCCCAGGATGTGCTGGAAATCTCTGTGACAGTAGAGTGGAACCCGCTGTGGTTGCCTGCTGCAGTAACGGTTTTATTGTTACCGCGCCTGTTTATGGTTCGTCTGTTAGCTTGCACCGTTCCTGACGTTCTGCTTCACCTCCCTATTCGTCTGGCTGTTTTCGCCCATGAGATCGGAGCTGAATGGATGTTTCTTTTTTTGTCAAAATGGTCTCTGTAAACCCTAGACACTGTCAAGAGTGAACAGTCCAGGGATCCGTTCACTCACTGTGCCAATTGTAGCGTTCAGCTAAACGGTAACTAAATGTCTTGATGCCTTTCAGCCTTCTATAGCATGTCAGGACCACGTGACCCACTTTCTGTCGTAGTTCATTTTAGTGAACAGGGTTGTGTACTTAATTAATTGGCCACTAAGCGGATACTGGATTCCAATTTCAAACATTTTATCTGTCTTAATTTTGTGTCTGATGTCTTTGTGGCCTATCAAATGAATCCCAGTGTTTATTTACATGTCATGGTTATTTAATTTTTGCATACTGTAAATTGAAAATAAGACTAGGAGAGATCCCTGGCTATGGTTGTTGTCATGGAGATTCTACCTGTACTCTGAAGTGATTCTAGAATCCCTAATTGCTCTCATCATTGGCCAGTAGATGTCCCTGTTGTTGCACCACTGACATCAATGAAAACTGTTTTTCAAATGATGGAGAAGCGGATTAGGATATAAGTGTGCTGTCTTAAGAGTGCTCCATCCAGTACAGTCAAAACTGATTAATAAAGGAATATATTTGTATTATTCTTACCATAGGTCTTTGATGTAAGGAATAGGGTGGGCTAAGGTAGTGTACTATGTAGGGAATAATTAAGTTATTTTTGGAAAACTTATGTTCCATTAACAAATGACTTCTCTAGTCCAATCCCGTGACCTATTTTGCCCAATCCAAAATTACTGCTCTAGTCCAATCCCGTGACCTATTTTGCCCAATCCAAAATGACTGCTCTAGTCCAATCTCAAGTGACCCATTTAGCCCAATCCCAAATGACTGCTATAGCTGAAACCCAGATAACCCTATGAACCAATCCCAAATTCCTTTTTCCTAGTGGAGATTTCTTTTTGTAACAGCGTTACCTTGTACTCTGACAGATTAAGTGAATGTGTGCATATCCTTTCTTGTCATAGGTGAATAGCACTTAAGACTTAGGACAGTTATGTGATTCTGCCTGTTCCTTTAGACCTACTGAACCTCTTTACTTAACTACAAGCTAGCCCGCTACCACTACTGAATCAGTGTCATTGTCATAACCGGACTGTATATGATGTCATGTCATGATGATGCTTGTGATGTTTTGAGGTCTCTATTGGGTTACGTCTGTGATGCTATGATGTCATAAGTTACGTCTATGATGTTTTGAAGTTTCTATTGGGCTACGTCTGTGACGTTTTGAAGTTTCTATTGGGATACGTCTGTGACGTTTTGAAGTTTCTATTGGGCTACGTCTGTGACGTTTTGAAGTTTCTATTGGGCTACATCTGTGACGTTTTGACATCGTTAGACCATGTCAACGATCCGACGTAATTATTAGTCTGCGTCTATGTTGTTGTGGAGTCAGAGAGTTGGTCAGTACGTTTTTTTTATACTGGCCCACTGTGGGACGTCAACCTACAACCCTAGCGCCACACTCTACCAACCGAGCTACACAGGGCCTTGTATGTTGTATTGTGATTGATGTTAATTGGAACTCCGAGTTGAATACAGTTTTCTTTCACAAAACGGCAACAAATGACTCCAGAACCACAGATTTTAATGCACAGATACATGATTTAGGTTTCTAGTTTAAAGTGCATCAAAGGTAAACAAAGTTGCTGATCAACAGTGGTAATTAACAACAATGAGAACAAAAACTAGTTAGATATATAACAAATAACATAATACTTAAATGGTTACATTCAACAAACAACTGACACTGAATAAATAATATTCATTGCACTTTGCCTCTAAATATATATATATATATATATATATATATGCTTTATAAAAGTGATGGTCAAATAAAATGTTTTTGTGGTCTTTTATAGTATGACTTTATATACAAACTGAAGACACACTTCCTTTAGCTTTCCTTCTGGTATTACGATGTCGGCCAGCCAGGTTCCCATATATAATCTTATGTGTTATTCATCTAAAATGCTAAACTGATCATAGATCATTACTTGGAATAGGGATGCATATTTCGGTCTTTCCCAATATTCCCAGGTTATCCAGAAATGTAGAAGGTATGTGTTTTTATTTATTTGGATTCTTATGAGCTCCTTTCTCAGAAGCAACTACGTTATGGAAATTAGGTAGAAGTTTTGAAACTTCCTACCCGGATTTTCTTGAAAACCTTGGAATTTTTGTAAAGTTTGTAGAAAAGCAGTGTGATTATCTATACGGATCTATGGACCAAGTCCCCCTCTATATGATGCATTATAATCTATAAGGTCAAACTAATCCTGGATCAGGTACCTCTGTCTATATAATCTGATGTACATAATATGATGTTTTATAATCTATAAGATCGAACTGATCCTGGATCAGGTACCTCTGTCTATATAATCTGATGTATATAATCTGACGTAATATATACAGCAACATTGATCGTGATCAGCCCTCAGGGTGGAAGTAGGGGTGGTTTGAAGGAGCAGGTTCCAACACAGTGACGAGGAGTCAGCATTTTACAGGAGAAATGGTGTAGTGCGTCGTGAGCTTCTGGGAACAAAGGGAGTAGATTACTAAACACAGTCAACAAGTCAATGTTCCTGGGTCCTTTGAAAACTGCTGTTTAAATGTTTTTTCACTGTATTTTTTTATTTGATTAATTGTCAAACTAATGTCTGTATAATATCCTATTTTTATCATCTGTTTTATCTCATATTTTTCATATGGTGTTTGACTAAGTAAATAAATCTGTCACTAGATTAATTCGCTAACACAAGTGCTATATATTATGTCCACAAACTGTAAGCCCAATTTGACCTAATAATATATATTTTAAGGTTATTGAGGCTATTAAAATGAATAACAAAATGCATATGATAGTCCCATTTAAATCCAGTCAAATTAATAGACTGACACTATGTTAGTCGCGATGCTTTCCATAGAGAAACATTTTAAATTGTAAAAGAAATGTGTGTGACTGGAACTTAATGCATCTGACCCAAATGCTAGTTCCAGTTAACTTTAATAAATCTGTATGTCTGGTCTGGTCTGCTTGCATCCCAATGGTGGAACCGTCTTCCCCTTGAGGCTGGGATAGCAGGGTCTACGCGACTACGCCCATTTACCGAAAACATCTGAAACACGACCTTTTCAAAGAGTAGGGCAACCTAAAATAATGCAGCCATCACCTCAGTTACTTCTAGAATTAACGCGTTTATCGGCCTATGTTAAGGCTATTATTTGTATTGTCTTCTTTGCAGCAGTGACTTTTACCGATACCTCATTGATTAGACGGTATTACAACTATTTAGTTGAGGATGTTCCACTTCCACTACCTACAAATACATACAATAATTTAAATTCGCTCTGGGTTAAAGCGTCTGCCAAATGACTAAAGTTTACAACGTCTCACCTCTGACAATATGGAGCTGCTGGACCATCTCTTCTCTGTACGACAGCTCCCTTTTCATCTGATCTTGGAAATTATCTGGGGAACAATAGCGATATATAGTCATGCTTACGCAACAGTACAACCAATATACTGGCCAATTTCGTTATCAATATAGACAATGACGTCGTTCTCGGAGAGATAATTCAAGAAGCTATTAATATTTATCATTGCAGGGGCACAATTATTTATATACAATGTAAATCTGGCATGTCGTCCACACATAAGCATGGAAAATTTAATACAAATCCTAATGTTTTTAGTATGCTAATCAACACAAGCATGCTGCTGAGAAAAACACCTAACGAAAACGGTATTGAGTCCAAATGCACATTGTTATACTTTTTAAATGTTGGAATTCTCGTTCCAGTTTCTTCCTGAGCTCCACTTGCTCAACGAGCTGTTTCTGCAATTCCTCTGTAGAAAAGGAAAAAAATGTGTTAAAAAGAAAATTAATACGGGGTGAAAATGGCTGCGGGGTATAGGCTAAATGGTATAGGCTAATTCATGTTAAACGATTCATGTTAAGTGATTGGTTAAGCCCTGGGGTAAAAGCTATTGTTTCGGTTGTAGCCTATTCGGTAGAAATAATTTAGTCAAATAAAGGATATAATAATCAACAGCATATCCTGTCGCCAACGATTTTTAATTGTAACATTTTATAACAGTAATAACAGAATGTCTTACCTTTTGCCAGTTTTTCTATATCTATCTGTGAGACCCCGCTAACATTGTGCGTTGACTCCTCTCCTAAATAGAGACATGTATTCATAAAATACTGTATACAAATAAAGACAATAAAATTGAAGGCTAATTATTTAGCAAATAAATATTTTCTAACTGAAATTGTCAACATGTTTTCCTGTCCAAATATCTCTAGCTGCTAACAATCGACTGAACCGTGCAACACTTGACCTTACCCTCATCTGGTTCATCTCTCGCGCTCTCCTCACTGCTTTGACCGTTATAAGATTTCGTTTCAACTTCCTCCACTGTTGAAGATGGCTCCTCTCTACGTGAACTGTCATCTAGTAACAACAACAAATCGATTGGAAATCAATGAGAGTCTCGTTCGTTTTACGAAATGTATTTTATTATAACATTTTGGAAAAACAACAACATCCAACCTTTCGATTCCACAGTTTCAGTCTTGTAAATCGTTGCTGAACCAAAAGCATATGGACTGCTCTTTTGTTGCATGTCACTCCTATCCGGTGAATATACCTAAATATAAAACGGACAAAATAATAATGAGTATGATTGGTAAATTTCATGCCTAATTTTAATTTGTAACATTTGAGATAAATTCGATTATTGTGTCGTGAAATTGAATTCGCCTTAATTCTCTCTAACCTACTATTTATACAAACAAAGCTAACGTGTGTTAAAGTGCGTAAAAGCACTGCGGGGATAACTGTTGAATTCATTAATTAATGGAGGAAACAGTTGCTTTAACTCCTATCATTTAATTATAATTAAGACCAAACACAAAACACAATCTTCCTTATTATGGTACGTCTAATAGTAACTGGACCAATATCAGTAACTCACTTCATCAAAAGGTGTGATAGTATTGCTCTGCCTCTCTCTATCAGAAGACAAAACCACATGTAGAGGTGAGTTCATTCTCTGCGAGGTATGAACCACAGGGGCCTGGTCTGTCTCAGGTTTAGATACTTGGCCGATGGGTGAACCTGCAACCCGCGTCAGGTTTAGAACAGGGCCAGGGGGACTCCTGCTGTCATCCACGGAGTGCGAAAGGGACTCCTCGTCTTCCTGAGACTTATTCGTCTCCACGTCCACATCCGGCTCGCCCACGCTGTCCACGCTGCCTGGCGACATTGACCTGTAGCTCGAGCTCTCGCTCAGAAAGTCAGGTGACAGATACCCAGCTCGAGGCCCGCCGTATGTCGCCTGGTTAGAGTAAAGTTTAGCTATACTTTCCGCGTCTTTGATGACCGGCCTAAAAGCTGAGACGTAGCTATTTTTCCGCGGTAGAACGGGCATTATACCTTCCATCGACCTTGCCTCATCCCCGGATTTGTCGTTCTCATTCCGTGCAGACTGGGTGCTGGAGCAACGTTCGCTGTCCATCGGACTGTCCTTCGGTGTGTTGCTTCTTCGGTCGCTCTGCTCGCCTGCGTCCAGCTCACTCTGCCTGACGCACAGGAGCTCTGTGGGTGGTTTGGGCTGGGGCCGGGGGTGGGGGTAGGGTGGCATTGGAAGGCCGCCGGCGGTTGGCCAAAACATGGGAAAAGAGTGGTAGGCGCTGTCCTTGGTGCCATGCCAAGAGAAGACCCCGGAGAGGTTGGCTTTATTTGGTTCTCCAGCCATCACAGCACCGCCATCCTTCTTCTGACACAACCCGAAGGCTGGGAACCCGTAAGGATGGGGGAAGAGCGGCGGAGGAATCTTCACATTCTGCAACATCCCGAAGCTCTTGCTGGGCACCGGGATGATGGGGTAGCTGCGCGTGCTGCTCGTCGTGCTCCCCATTCCTCCCCTGTTGTCTTCGCAGCGGAGTATTTTAGCGGGTATATCTGGCGAGTCTCTCCGGGGGGGATTGGTAGGTCCTTGGTGTGGCTTCAACGGAGAGGAGCGCTCGGTCCCGTGACCGTGCATGGGCAGCGTCCGCTTTCGGCTGCCACCATTAAACATGGCCTTCACGTCCTCCCACGCATGCGCCACATCCTCCGGTGAACCCTTGTCTGTCAGTTTCAGATGTCTTCTCCAGGAATTAAAGTTAGCCGCGTCTGGCTGGGTGTACTTGGACTCTGGTGTGCGGTGAGAGTGGAATATGAACTTATTTGGAGAAAAATACATATTGCAATAGGCGCATTTGATGCACTTGGCTCGTGAGCTGTTGTATCTTGCTGGTATGAAGTTACCACGGCTCCCCCAAGCGCATTCATGTGACACATCGAAGGAGAAGTTTTCTGGTAGTTTAGGAGGGTTGTGAGCTCCGAGAAATGATTTACATAGCCTCTCTGCCTCCCGCTTTGTGATCATCCCACAGCGCCTCGAGGAGATGGGCATCGCGCCCGCGCGCCTCAGAATCTCCAGCTGGACCGGGGTGCACTGCACGCAGGTGATGCCAAGCGCCACGCGACGGTTGTGAATCTCGTTGTAGCTATAGTTCTTCAGCAGTGTATTTGAGATCTGTGCAAGGCACAGTCTCTCTTGGCCATCTATCACCAGGCAGACAATGGGTATTCCATACAGGGCAGTCTCGCTGACCTGGTTGGGTTTCAGATTGGGGTTGAATGTTGGTAGGTCTTGTTTGGAGCATGGCGGAGAGCAACTGGAGTCGCGTCCCCCAGGCAGCTGAGTGGCATTAGACTCCATAACGGAAGCCTGTGTGTGGGTGAAAATATAGCAATTGTCACTATAATGAAAATTGCATTGTTGGTCGTAAGATTATTATTTCGATATAGCCTAGTTATTTGTATCAGGTTATAAACAGTAGGCTACATAAGAATAGCCTGACATTTACAACCTAGCCAGATAATGGTTAGGCTATAAATAAAATACATTATAAAATAAACTATAATAACAATTACTTATATTTAAAATTGCTTGATACTTTTAGCAGAAAAGATTCGTGGTTTCTCAGAATTTTCTAATGCCCTATTTACTAAATCGGATCTCGGTCTATTAGCCGCCTCAACTAGTCATTAGCCGGATGAGAGCTGACCTTAGCTGGGCCCAGAAGCAGATGAGTACGGCTGAACAGGGCCCAGCTAAGACGCTAACAAGGTACGGAGCAGAAGGGAAATACACATTTAGCCATCTCAAACAGCTTAACCAGGAAAAAACCTGTAAGCAGCTTTCTTATAAACAACAGCAGTTGGCTTCGTGGGTATTTGAACAACTGCTAAAAAAACAGTCTCACTCAAATAGGGCTGGGTAATTTAAGATGTTTCAACAAAATGTTTGTTTTGACAAGTATTTTTTATTCATCAAAAAATATATAATGCAATTCATAGGTGTAGCTTACTATTGAACGCAAACAACGATAGCTAATAACAGCACGTATAAACATATCTTAGTTCGAAATGTTTTTTTACATTAGTAGCCTAAATGGTTTAATTTTAAATGATTCACCCAGACAAAACAAATATTAGGCTACATGTAAAATGTCAATCATTTTATATAAAGTGAAGCTTACCGTATTGGACTGTGTAACACTCCTTCCGTCTACTACCAGTAACAACAAAAACAGCGAGACACTTTGGTAGTTATGCAAAGACCAGCATCACTCGGTATATTCCTGTTATTTGAACAGATACTATTGAATTATGCCGAAAGGTATGACCAATACTCGTCTACTTGACTCTGACTCCCCTTGCACCAGTCTCTCAAGCTCAACACTGGTGCTGTGTGTGTCGTCTGTGCAGTCCGTAAAGAGTGTCCACGAGGTAGAGCAGTCAGCCCCCTCCACGACATTCCCCACGACGACCGCGACAGCGATCAAGTGACAACTGGCAAGGCACTCCCACTTAGCTATGTTTAGGACATTAACGTTTCGCCTTCGGGATCAACGGAAAATATCAGCGCTATTAGCCTATTAGGCCTAAGGACAATTACATTTGGCCCTGAATCTCTTTAGATCAAAATGTGAGAAAGGGGACAAAAAGAAATATAGTGTTTAATATTGATGACATTTTACCTAATGGCGTTTTATTCCAAGGTTAGATAATTATTCATCGTCTCTCAGCATGATAGGTATTCGTTACCATAGGGAAACAGGAAACGCGTCGGATATTAAAGCAACTATATGGAAAGTGGATGTGTAGGCTAATGTCTTGTTGTAGTGTCCTATGAATTATTTAAACCCGTTTATGGTTCGATCGATTAGGCCTACAAGAGAATTTCTCCTGTACAATCATGTGCAGAGAAATTGAAATGCAATACAATAATGTTAACTGTGCATTTAAGATGTATTTTCAACACAATTTAACACAATGGATACACGTAAAGCAACTCTCGAAGTATCCTAATTAGTAGGTTACGTCAGTTATCAAAACAAAATATTTATCTATGAAAAAGATCTCAGCCATTTTGTTAACAATGCATACAAATACTTTTAGATTATCCATACATTTACTATATTATCAACGTTCTCTGCCGTTATGCGCGGTCTTCTACAGTCAGCAATTAATCATAGTGTCCTGGTGAAAGTGAATTAAACGTTTTACCCAATCAGGGGACGATAATGACGACCACACAACACAACCCGCCTGGAGCTGTTTGGTTGCTGAATGCTATCCAACACACAGTCCACCAAAATAAAGCATGCATTGTTATTGAAATTATATGTGTGCTGGGATTTGGCATGCAAAGGCAGACTGAGGGAAAATGCACATTAGTATTGATGTGTTCAAATGCTTATGGGGTACAGGCCTTCATCATATGTTGAGTTCCCACGGCATCTCGCTTCAGCTCTGTAGCCGACTGTGCCCAGACGCGTTCTGACGAGGACCGGCTGCTCTAAAGGTCGTTCAATTATTAGGCAGCTATCATATCAACTTTCATGCATTTTATTATTAAATGTAATACATGCCGCTGTCAATAACTTATACACATTCTATATATATGTTACTGTGTGTATGGGTGGGAGGTAAGATGGAAAGTGTAGATTCGATTGCCTGAAAAATAGGTCCATCCAATGTAAACCAAACGTTGTTATTCGTTTGACTACCAAAGCGGTAAGTTGGGCGCATAGGTAGTCTACGTGTTACTTTGCCCCTTGCCATTTAAAGCTGGCACGCGCTCCGACCATTGCCTGGGTCCACTGTAATATTGATGGAGGTGTGTAACCCGATAGCTCCTCGGGCACCGGCCCTGTGGACTTTCACGTGCATGATACTGTCAATTATCCTAAACAAAAATAATTACAATTTTGTTCTGTAATTATTAATCACTTTAAATTATTCAGAGAATAAGATGCATATCCCGCTGTTTAGACGTTATCTTGTAGGATCAAGAAGAGCTTTGTGTTCAGTTTAGTTCAGCCCAGGTCCTGACTCAGACAGTTTTGACATTTTCAGGGCCGTCCCTTAAAATATCTTAAAGCTATAGTATGTTCATATGTCTGATATGAACATGGTCTACTTGAAGTCTTAGGAAAACAGATAATTGAACGAATTATCTTTTGAAATGTAGCTAACAGCCTGATTTTACACCGACAGTGTGAACGACTAAAATAAATTATTCAAACATATTTTAAAATGGAATATGTAAATCATAAATAAATATGAAAGTATAATATGCCAAACGTCTAAGTAGTTAAAATTATGAAATTTGATTAAGTATTAAAAAAACAGAAATTAGGCAAAAGATAATAGGCTATTAATCTCCCAAACCAATCTATTTTTAGGACAGCAATGCATAAGACGATGGTGCAAATTATCAATTTCCGCATGCAGTAAAAAAATATTTTCTTACAGGCAGAGTGGTGTGAATGAATAACACTGAGTTGTAGAGTTGTGTCGCGTGGTATCAGCGGCCGTCCCATCTGGCAGACCGATGCGAGGCGTCACGTTGCCTGAAAGGAGGAGCAAGTGCTTTGTCAAATCGTTGCCTGCTTGCACGCGCCGCAGGTCAACAGGGGATAGTAGCGTCCGTTGGAAAAGCTGCATGTAGTTTTTAACATAATGAGTGGTGTAAAGAAAAGACAGGTTACTCTATGTTAAAAAGGCATATTAGCACACATTATTATTAGTCTATATTATTTTAGCCTAAAGACCATCAAATGCTGACCTTTAAGCTTATTTTGAAATCGAATTAATTACCGGTAACTTAAATGGATTTAGCCGTACCCACGTCACATTTTTTAATCATTTGACCGTATTGACAGCTAACAAATAGGCCTATTCGGTTTTGGGCGACATCTTTTAAATTTGGGTCAATCAACCAAAAATATTCAGAATTTCTAACAAATACATTCGACCACTTTAAAGATAACAGTAGGCTATACATCATATATATATTTGATATAATATTCACCTGGGGTAGAGTGCAGAACCATTTAATTCGGAGGGGTTATTAAACGCACATGGACAGAGACATTTAAGACGTGTATCCCAGTGCTTAGTTAAACCATGACCCCAATAAATTAAATTTTAGGTTCAAATCAATCTGCTCGCAACATATTGATTCCCGCTGGCTAGGAAACACTTAGTCCACATCTTAAACGCCTTCTCCGTTCCAGATTAGATGAGAATAGCTGTTCGATTAGTTCCGTTTATGGGTGGGATTGCTACGCGAGAACCAGCGCATGGCCTGAAAATTAAACTGACAGTTAATTACTGGACATTGATAAAGGAATCCTGGTAAAGGCTGTTTTACAAGGCTGGGAGCACAGTGTCTGACTTATCAAATTGGACAGGGTTTGGATCACTGTATAACTACTTATTAGTCAGACATCATGTAAGAGGTAGATGAAAGCAGGTAGGCTATGGGGCCTAAATGATTACGATATGCTTACATAGATTATATCTGTATAAATCAGAATCAGAAACACATTTTTTGGCCCAAAGACCTATTCAGTTTGCCATATGAATGAGTGAGTTTTTTTCTCTCCCTCTCTTTCCTCTCCCTTTCTCTTTTTCATTTGACTGTGACAGTGATGGCCAGCTTTAGTAATTTTCAATGTCAAATGAGAAAATTAGATAAACAGCAACATGGCAGGCTTTTAAATGAACTTGTCACTTTTAGTTTTCTTGATGTCAGCTCTCCTTGAAAGTGTCCTAAAAGAGTTGTTTCTGAGCTAAAATTGGAACAGAGACGAATCACACTAAATCAATGTCTGTATTAGACGTTTGTCCAGTTTGGGGAAATGTCTATATATGACTTGAAGCTGGCCACTACGGGCAATGTTAAGCTCTATTAGATCTAAATACACTGGCTGTCAGTTAGGGCTTGGTTGCGGGCATGGTGGATGGGCAGTTAAACTGACAACGCCAGTGGTTGTGAATTCTAATCCATTTTTGTTTTCTGTGACTCAATGTTTTTGTTTTAGTAAGCCCTTCCCAAACCCTAATCCTTTACCATTCATAATGAATAAAGCAAAACCTAACTTTATCCGTTAATCCTAAAGTTAATTTCTAACCTTGACTCCAACTTTAATACCTAACCATTACCATAACTTTAATACCTAATATCTAACCACAACCCCAACATTAACACCTAAACATTACCCTAAGTTTAATACCTAAACATAACCATAACTTTAATATTTAAGCAAAATCTTTTATATTTCTTAAGTCACCTAGTCTATTGACTTCAACTTTCCACAAGTGCCCACTGGTTTTGAGAGTGTATTGAACTGCAGTCTGAAACCGTGTTTTCTTTGTATTAATCACAGTGCTGTATCAAACTATGATAATCACCTGAACATTCTATTAAAATAAAAGTCTTGGCCCAGGGGAAATCTACATTACTCTTTAATTGTTTTGAGGCTTTGATAGGCTTTTTAATCTAAGATTAATTTATGCATTCTTAAATAACTCTACATATGATTAATATGCCTGGAAATTAAAAGGATACTAAAGCAATTATAACAAGTGGCTGGTCATCACCTCATTAGACAAAGGATAGACGGATGCCGAATGTGTGTGTACGTGTTTGTCATCAAAACACACCAGGAGAGTGTGTTTCAATGATGGCCCCCTCTGATTCCTTAATGTGTTTTGTGAAAATGTTGTTTTACTGAGTCTGTTGACAGAGTGAAGATGACAGATACAGTCAAAGCAAAGAGAGAATGTGAGGAAAGGAGACAAATATAAAAGAGGGCTGTGGGGCGAGTGGAGGAGAGGAAAGGGAGGAAAACGAGGAGAGTGAATGAAATGATTGGAAGAGAGTAGAGGGAAGGAGGAAGGGATGAGAGAATATACGAGGTAAAAGGGTCAGTGTAATAACTGGATAACTGGAGCTTAACACATTTACATACTAATGGTTTTTATTTCCATGGAGGCCAACACTCAGAATGGAAAGAAAGAAAGAGAAGGCGAGGGAGAAACAGAGAGAAAGTGAGAGGCAGAGAAAAAATGAGATTAAAGGAGAAAAAGTGAGAGGCAGGAAGTGTGTGCGTGTGTGTGTCTATACGTGAAAGAGTGAAACATCGGTTCACAGACAACCTTTCAACGATTCTGTTGATGAGATCTTATCAATAGTTCACTGTCTGTCTATGTTCTAACATATCCTAAATCTTCATGGTGTCTGCACCTTGACAGAGCTGTCATGGAAACATAGAAAACCAAGAACTCCATGATCTCTGCACCTTGACAGAGGTGTCATGACAACAGAGACCCCTTGAGGACCACTCCTGAGAAATAATCAGTCTCTGTGAAATCCACCATCTGATTAATGTCTAAATGAGACGTCACTCTTTGTCAGGATACCCACACGTTAAATGTTGCATTTAGCAGTAGAGGGGCATGTGTCTCTTCCATAAGAGTCCAGATATCGGTATTCTGAAATCTTTGAGTCCCTTGGGTAATTCATAGGATTTATTGATACAAAATAATCTAGTTAGAATGTGCGTGTGTGGGGACACGTCACAGTGTCAGGAGAAATGCGGTGTGTGTGTGTGCGCACGTGCGTGCATGCTTGTGTTTTCACCTGCGTATGTGTGTTTTTGAATGGAAATGCGGGGGTTGGCTATGGGTCGTCAGATAGCAGGGATGGACCCTTTTGTTCCCGACAGGGACTCATCTGCCGGAGAGCTGCAGCGCAGTCCAGGGGGGCCACGCTACTGAGACCCTGTGCAGTCCGTCCCAAATGGCTCAGTGGCACAATGTCCTCTGTGTAGCTCGTTGCTTTCGTCAAGAGCCGTACTGTTGTGGTTGTGAGCTGCTGTGAAACGGAGGGCCCTATTTAGGGAATGGAGGGCCGTTTGGGACAGATCCCATGTGACAATGAGCCTCTAAGAGGAGAGAAGAGGGATGCAGGCAGCACAGGACAAGACGTGTCAATCTCTCCACAATCACCGGGACGTTACACACTCTAATGAAAGGCTGGCCCTGCCGTGGCATTCACGTTGGGTACGCACACGCACACATGCACACGCATTGTCAGAGTTCCAATGTTTACCCCAAACCCCACTGCTTTGACTATGACCTTACAATACAATTTCATTAATTGCAAAGAGATTGTAATGTTAATGGGTTTTTTTTTTTTACCAAATTAAGAAAACACCTTTGTATCATTCCTTTCCTCACGTTTCTTTTGTTAGGAGTTGCCGGTTTTTTTATATGTTGAATTATTGAATCAATTAATCAAATGTATTTTATAAAGCCGATTTTACATCTGCAGTTGTCACACAGTGCTTATACAACAACAGGAGTTGTTGTGGCTCGGAAGAAACATAGAGAGGAGCCAGACTCTGAGGGATGACCTGTCCTCTTTTGGCTGTGTCGGGTGAGGGTTACACAAGAGTACATGACCATATTGTGTCACACCCATGTTTTTGAATATTCAGATAAACAATGGATCAACCAGGTGGGCTGTGGGGAGTGACCGTAGAAATCATCAGGCGGTAACTAGATCTGCAACACAACCAGGAGGACTTTGGACAGGGACGGTTAGGAGTCAACAGGCCAGGTAGTCCAGAGGTGTCGTCCAATCACCTACCGGAATCTAAAACCTCAACAGTTGTTCTCTAAGCCCTTTATCAAGTCGCCATCTGCAATTGTGCTCCATAGTAATCCCTTGAGTCAGCAAGTGTGACCCAACAACTAGTGATTCACATCAAGGACATTTTCAGTGATCAAGGAAAAATGGTCTGACTGAAAATTTTACAGTGAATTGTACTTGCTTTTTTCAATGTGTTTTATATCATTTTTAAAATGTCTTTCATGTTTTTATTGTTTGTTGTTGTAATCCAGGGCACCAGTGTAAATGAGATATTGGTCTCAGCTGGGTTTCCCTGTATAACTAAAATAAAATCAATAAAAATAAGTTATTGAACTGCTCAAAGTGTTGGGTTTGATTTTTAGCCTTAGACTATATCAGTAGCAGATTCTTTGGGAAGGGAACTCGATTCAGAAAAACAAAAATAACACAAAATGCAGAAGGATTACCAAAGAAAATGAGAGATTCTTGACAATAGGACAATCAAAACCAAAATTTTTTCATCACAAATATTTGTCTAGACCAAAAGCCTTTTGTTATCTCTCAGATGCTATTGTGCATATTTTTCCTTTCAAAAATCATTGAATCCCTGGAAGACAATAAGCCAGTTCAGAAGAGGTTTACTGGGTCACCACATTCGCTATGTGAATAGTTCAGCTCCTCGGTGATACGTCTTCTGCCTCGCTCTCCAAAGGAACAGGACACATTAGATCATTATGTTTGCACACGTCTGACAGAAACATTAACACACAGATACAGTCATGCTCAATTAAACAGGCTGATTCCACCGTGCTAGTCGTCTTCCTCCAGGATCATTCATCAGGACAACAGTCAGTCACCCCAACAGTCAGTCACCCCGAGCTGCTTTGGGAGTCCTCTGCTGAGGCACATGGCTTTCCGTCTGATTCCGCCGGCCCCGCCGGTTAGCTTGACGGCAGAGTGCCCTTGTTCTCGTACCACGGTGTCTGGTTCATCGGCACCAGAATCTAGTTCACTGAAGCAAGGGGCTGCTGTAGTCAACACGTCCTGGATCTCGGCGCTGGTTATAGCATGTACTGACGTGCCTGTTTTAGCACAGGGAGCTCAGTTATGTTTTAACCTCTCCGCTAATTGGTATTTCAGTCAATCACATCGGATCATTTTACAGCAGATCTTTATTTTGTTGAGCCGATCTGGTTGGCCACAAGACCAATTAATGGATAAAACATCGTAACGTTCTGTACATTAGGTAGTTCTGTGAGGTGGTTTGTTTTAAACAATGTTTGGCACATGGAACATGATCAACGAGGGCGGAGTACATTGGGAAGTATTAAATAAATTAACATATCTAGTTTACCCATTCTTTGACTCCATGTCAGACAGACTGATAAATTCAAATATAATGCAGGTAACAAACTAGATTAAAATCCAACTGAACATACGTTAATTATAATATGACACAATAAAATGCTATATAAAATGCATTACTATACAATTTAATACAACTTCGTCAGAGCAAAAAAATAGGTAATGTGTCTTCTGTTCATTTCTCTACGTAGATTAAGTTGTCAGTTTTTGGGATTGAGGGCAACTGCGGAGAGCTTCCGAGGCTTTATCCCTCCATGTTTGTATCCAGCACGCCGGCCAGACGGTCCAATTCTAGAATGAGAATTACACAAGAGCGAATGAGAATTATAGCCTGGTAATGACAACCGTCGATCTATGTTGTGTAGCTCGGGGCGGTATGGTAGGGCATTACCATAGAGATGTGATATTCTGTGTGTGTGTGTGTGTGTGTGTGTGTGTGTGTGTGTGTGTGTGTGTGTGTGTGTGTGTGTGTGTGTG
>JACXGI010003108.1:30444-58902 GCA_016801175.1 Esox masquinongy | reverse complement strand
GTCTGCCAAGTGATGCTCCGATTGAAGGCTCGGCAACACAGTGCTTTTGTGTCACTGAAACACAGGTTCATATTCTGGTCATGCCAGGCTGGGAGTCGCATAAAAGACTGACAACCGGGTCCAGCAAAGGCCAAGGTGGGGAGAGGCAAGGCCGGCAGGGATTTCCTTGACTCACCAAAATTACTCCCACACGCCGGCTGACTGCCTACAGGCAGTTTTTGGTTTTACTGTCCACTTATTTTTGTTTTACACCTTGATTGAGCTCACAGGTGACCAAGCTACCACAAGGAGTTGCTATAGCGTGACAAGACAAAACCACTATATTCAATTTCTAACCCACGAAACATGGATGGTGTTGGTCAATTGAACCAACACCATCCATCCATGGTGTTGGTCAGTGAAGCGGTTATCTGACTTTATAGATATGCCATAATGATATGGCAAATCTCTATATATGTGTATGTACTGTTTATAATATTATATTATAAATATTACTAATCAATATTCAGTTCCAGAATAGAATTACTTAAATATTACAGTTACAGGCATCAGTGTTAGAAGGCTATTGTGTTAGATGATAGCCCCACAGAGAGAGGGTGATGTGGTTAGCAAATATTGAATGTGAAGTGGTGGAGCGATCTGGCCCTGAGGGCTGCTAAGCGGAGCGTTTAGAGTGCATCTCATTAGTCAGAGCTATAGCATTCCCTTTAGGGACCTCGCTAACAGGGGCTCTGAAAATGATGAATCCTCTTATCTTTAGGGTTGTGGTCGTCAGGCCCCAAATGGTAGAAAACTGATTGAATCAGGAAGGCGAGTGTAGTTATCTTGACCAATAGGAAAAACATGTTGTTTACTTAAAATGAAGAATAGACGTAATGGTGGGGATCTGTAAATGCGACCTGTATCAGAAAAAAACACTGTTCAAGTTTGTTGCTACTCCCTAGCCTACTCTTGGTGTGATTTGGGTTGACAGGTAAAAACATCTGGAGGGCCTGGCGAGAGCAAAGCTATTTAAAGATAAGCAGGCATTACATTTTCATAAAATGTACAGTTATCAATGAATTTTGAATTCAGTTTGAAATTTCACACGGCTAGGTTACTTTGCTGCAGGGTTAAATCTGACAACATGACTAGACGTTTCAGACAATTCTTTGATTGGTACCTTTCTCTTTCGTTTTCAATAGTCTCTGACAGTGTATAAAAAGAGTAAACTTTAAACAGCTTTAAACGTGTGACTATTGTGGTTGACAGAAGGGGTGGGGAGGGGGCGCTCCAATTTCTGTCATGTGCTACACTACAGTTGAATATATATGAAGTACTTCAGTAATTTCACAGTCAAGTAAATATTCAGCTAACACAAGTGTTTAACAAATATTCTTCACACAATTAAAATAAATGATGGCGCAAATTCCTTATCAGGACGACTATGAGCTTTCCCTGAGTTCAAATAGGAAATGCGTCTTTAGGGCCATGAAGAAACTCACTGGTGATACTCGCAGAAACATTCAAACAGAATAATTCCCAATTAGATGGTTTTGGAATTCGCATGTTCGGAATGAGTAGTTTTTTTTCTGTTAATGTTGCATCACTGCCTAGGGAAGGGGGAACCGAGAAGTGACGGGAGCATTCTAAAGAGGCGGGGCGTTGTCTGCGAGCCAGCGCAGTTGCCAAGCGCTTGGTCAGTGTGTGGGAAGTGCTGAAATTTCAGAACGTCAGTGCCCCACCGCCGTTGATCACCGGGACACAACTGCCGTTACTCCCGTTGGATAGTTGAAGAACGAAGAGGAAAACTGTCAATCCAAGGACCAAAATATATCTAGCCAAAGTCCCGATACAATCGCGGAAATAAGAAGTTGAAAGTTTCGCTCTGGTTTAGTAGTTAGTATAAACGGCTTTAAAGCTAGCGTTAGATCGGGTGGTCAGTTTATTAACCCATCTTTGTAACGACGTATTCTTTGACAATTTGTCATAGTTGAACAGCGATTGGGGTGATTCCCAATCATACCGAATTGCTAGATGATTATGGAGAAGAAGAGGATGGATTGCCCCTTTCTGCCACCGGGTTGGAAGAAAGAAGAAGTGATCCGGAAGTCAGGGCTCAGTGCTGGCAAGAGTGATGTTTATTACTACAGGTAATAATGATCAAAGATAACAACATCATGATACCTTCTCAATTATGATAGGACTCGTAGCACTGTTGTCTTTAACTATCTTAACCCGTAGGTAAAAAGCCAAGTATTTCGTTATACCTTGAAATTCAGCACCCACTGGAGTGCCACAATGTTCCCAAGGTAATGCCAGCACTGTGTAAACATCATATCAAAACTCCAACGTGATGTTCGCAACATTGTGTCAGACTTTGTATCGCTAGGGAAAGTTCGATGGTAACGTCATACCCTATACACTATAGTGAGTTTGAGATTTAAAAAAAAGATCAGTAACTTGTTTCTAATCAGTCTCGCTCACTACGGTTTCTGACTATTGTCTCCTCATGTGATTGATAGGGAAATGCTTGACGGTCTTGTTAAATGGCACTTCCCCTGAAACTTTGTTTACAATCCGGGCTAAACTATTACAACTTAGCCCTCGGTCTAAAGTACAGAATGTGACTTATTCCTTGGCAATGTAGCCTAGAACCTTCATAATATTTGGTCCATAAAAGCCTGGATATTTTGGCAGCACTAGTATCTTTGGCATTAACACTTCGGTGCTAGAAGACAGTTTAACTGATTTTTTTCCTGCTACTTTGCTAAATTGGTATTGCAATGTAAATCCATTCACCACATGATTGCAGTTTTGCGCCCTGATCTTGAACGTCCGTCCTATTTTTGATGGACTATAGTGTGTGTGCGTGTGAGTGTGTGCGTGTGTGTGTGTGTGTGTGTGTGTGTGCGTGCGTGCGAGCGCCTGCCTACTTGGGTGTGTGGGTGTGTGTGTGTGCGTCTGCCGGTTTGAATGTGTGTGTGTGTGTGTGTGTGTGTGTGTGTGTGTGTGTGTGTCTGTACGTCCTTCCTGTTAATGCTATAAAAAATGTATCTCGCTCAAGCTCTTATACGTTCCACCTGGAAACAATTCAAAATCAAAAAGCACTGCGCAAGCCATTCTGCATTCTCCTCCTCGGATCTGAATCACGCGGTTGTCAAATGGGGACTGGCTCAGGTCCTTTGTGATCCAGGTTGGGTTACATCTGTAGTGATCTAGTCGTCAACAACTGAGAACAACATGCTAGGCCACGCACCGGGGCCCCTCCCCCCGCCACTGCTCAGGGTTTCAAGGCAAAGCCCCTGGGGGCACGCCTAGCGCCTCTGGAGTGTGACTTCGGCTGCCTGGTGTTCCGGAGCCTGGGCCAACGAGCAAACGAGCCTGCCTATGTGCTGTACTGCCCGACCCCTCCCTCTTGCCCCTGGTGAAAAAAACGTGCCTCTCATTCTTATTCAAATTGGGTGACCCCAGTGGTGTCGGAAGTGTTTGGCTGTAGGCTCGTCCAATGGGACTCAGCATAGTCTAGCCCCGTCTTCGACTGTGAAGGTCTCGTTGGACCTGTGATGGCCAGCGTGTGGCGTATAGACCTGTGATGGCCAGCGTGTGGCGTATAGACCTGTGATGGCCAGCATGTGGTGTATAGACCTGTGATGGCCAGCATGTGGTGTATAGACCTGTGATGGCCAGCATGTGGTGTATAGACCTGTGATGGCCAGCATGCGGTGTATAGACCCGTGATGGCCAGCATGCGGTGTATAGACCCGTGATGGCCAGCATGTGGTGTATAGACCTGTGATGGCCAGCGTGTGGCGTATAGACCTGTGATGGCCAGCATGTGGTGTATAGACCTGTGATGGTGTGACGATTGTGGTGAAAGCAAGCCTATGTAATGTTAGTGAGCACCACTGCCGATTCGAGACGTGGCCTTGTAGAGGTATATTTTGGTGGTTGTGACATCCTGTGTGTGTCTCAGGCTTCTGCTGCCAAAAAACAGAGGCGATGGTGGAACGGTAGACACACAGCAGTTAGGAGATCCACTCTGATTGGGCGCGTTGAGGGAGGCCATTGATCGCTGTGTTAAGTTACCCCTTTCAATTACAAGTGGTGACGTTCCAAGTTCAATCTTCTGCCTGGACAGCAATGACTTGTATTGTGGAAAAGATGTAGCTCTGCGGGCTGTGTGGGACAGACTGCCGGCCGGGTTTCCCCCTTTATGTTCCCAAAGCGAGTTTTCTGCATGCCGTTGGTGTGTTGGGGGAGGGGTGTCGGGTGGGTTTCTTTAAGGTGCTGCAGCCGTGTTGCTGGGAGGGAAGGGTTGTAAAACGACCCCACGCTGTCGGCTGGGGCTGGCGTTGAAAACGTTTCCCTCTGCTCTCTTGGCAGGCTGCAGTTTGTAAATGGTGCCGGGCAGACAAGGGCTGTCGGTTGGCCCAGAGGCTGCGCAGTCAACACCTCAAGTGAAACAAGGAGGTCAAGCCCGCTTCTCATTGTTCACCCTCGAACTGGTCCTGGATCACAGAATGGCACTCGTGCTTTTGATGTCAAGGCTGTGTGACTTTGGGTAGCTTATCCATGATATCTGGGCGTAGGCTACGAGCCTCAAGGTCTGTCACCGTTCTGTCTCTCTGTTGGTTGGCCAGGCTGCCCCTCCATGTGTCCATGCGGTCAGTACACATGGCGGAATAGACCAGGTATAGAGAACAATGTTCCTTCAGCCCACACTGTCAGGCTTAGGTCTGCCTCAGGGTCATCCTAGCCTAAATTGTGGAATAACTGACTTGTAACCACTCGGGCAACTTCACATAGTTATTTTTGTCTTTCCATAGGTCGGCCAGCCTGGTTCACTACTCTTATAAACTGTGTTGTTCTGTAATAGATCCCGCTCACCAGCCTCCGGAGAGGAGAGGAGGAGTTTTCTGGTAGATACAGCCTCTGGATTTTCCTGGAATTGGGTGTACTCCTAGGCTAGTCCATGGACTGACCTGGCCAAGTAAAACGGGGGGGGGGGCAGCAGGGGGAGTGGCTGTGTGGGAATGTCATCTGTAATCCATGAACTATTTCCTCCTCGGTTCCAGCCTCTCGTCTTGATGGCTATGTTGTTCTGAGTCATGAGCAGACCTGCGTCCCAACCCCTCCCCTCCGATTTAGTGCACTACTTTAGACCAGAGGGACACCAGCATGTGGAGTCCTCCATCCTTGTCTCTTCCCAGTTCTCACATCCTCTCAGCGTTCACTTGCCAGAATTAGCCCTGACTGCTTTCATGCCTCCGGAGGGGCGTCCATTCAAAGCACCGGTCAATGGCGGCCAGCGGGACGGGATACGAGGAGGCTTTAGTGAACAAACCCTGGGAACGTGCTCTGTGTGTTCACTGTTTGTGGTGTGTAGGTGGTGTGTAGGCTTAGTGCTGGTTGAGACTTTTCCAACATTTTTATGGTTTTCAATGCTGTGTAAAGCTGCCACCTTTATCATTTCCTGATTTTTGTTTTCATTTGTATATTTTGACACAAAATGTTGTCAGACCTTCAGCCACAGCCTTGTGTTAAATTAAGACAACTTGCGTGGACACAATACGACATCTTCATACTTTATTCATGTAACAAAACATGAATAATGCCACCTGTAAAGAAGTAATTGCCCCCTGCCACTCTGGTCGTGCCTCCATTAGCTGCAATGACTGCAGTCAACTGCTTCCTTTCGATCAGTCTCTCGCACAGCTGTGGAGGGATTTTGGCTCACTCTTCCATGCGGAACTGCTTCAACTCAGCCATATTTGTGGGTTATTGAGCATGTGCTTTTTGTTTCACATAAATGAATGAAATAATGTACAAAGTCATGCAACAGTATTTTTTGGCATTAGTTCATTCATGTTACCTTTATTTATATATTCCAGCAATGCTTTGTTTGGAGTTCTAAGAACTATTACTGTCACTATATATGACAAATTGAGAAGATCCCAAAGGAGACAAGTACTTTTTTTACAACACTGTATATCAGAAGATCATCATAAAGATATTAGCAGTCATGATGATGGTATAAATGAAACAAGTCAAACATAGTATTTGTATAGGACAAGTGAAAATACTCCATCTGTTGACACTGGAAAGGGGACGTGAGGTCATTTAATTCATGACCTATAGTACCTCTGTTGAAATGATTCTCTGATGTGTGAGTTGCTTGTGTGAAGTTCTAGGGTGATTTGATTCTCTGAAAAATGAGTTGATTGTGTCAAGTCCTGAGGTGATTTGATTCTCTGATAAATGAGTTGACAGTGTCGAGTGCTGAGGTGATTTGATTCGCTGAGTCACAAGTATTTCATTTCACTGTTATTTAACCTGGTAGGTCAACTGAGACACCTGGCCAATGGTATAAAATTCCGAAGAGAAAGGTCAACACACTTCAGGTAACCTAGTAGTGAGATTATGTGACCAGTAACCAAAAGGTTGCTAGATCAAATCGCTAAGCTAGCAGGGTTGAGGAAGGCTGTCTCAGATTGAAGAGCATAAATCTTGTTTTTTGATAATAAGGAGTTAATGCATTTTCTGAAGCGTGAGACACCAGTCTCTCAGCTCTTACAGAGGCTGTGTTTTTACTTACTTCGTCTGAGGTCAGTTGTAAAATATCAAAGGTCAGAGGGTAAAGGATCACTACTCCTCAGGGGTCATCCAGTTGAGCTTACGCACAGAGCTGAGTCCGGCGTACACCGCCTCGCTCTGACTGGCTGTTCAGTTGAAAGAGACTCAACACTGAATGACTGGCTTACCGGGTTATGGAATAAAGACTCCATACAAACAGGCTTACTGGGCTATAAAATAAGTATTACGTGTGAATCGACTTCCCAGGTTAGGGAGTAGAGATAAAATGCAAACCGGTTTACCAGACTTTAGAATAAAGAATGAAACTATGTGATGTGGGCCTTTCTGGTTGGTTGGCTCACTGGTTTGTAAGTGAGAATGCAGCAGTCACAACATTGCTAGTTTACATCCGTTACAATATTCCTCCTAAGACATTAGGCTACCATTAACACTGATTATCAATATACCCGGGGCCTGCCTAAATGTGATTATCAATAGATCTACCAACCGCCAGATCTTTTATTCTTAATCCACAGTCATAAAACACGTCCATTTGTCCGTCAGTCAATCTGCTCAAGCAGAAGAGAAGAGGGGGAAGCGGGAGGCCGTGGCCTCGGCCATTTTGAAGAGACAGCTCTGTGTGAGTGTGTGAGCCAGCTGTGTGGTGACTGGAACGAAGGGTTAACTGCACTAGCGAGCGCTGGCCGGGTTCAGGGTTGGTTCACTCGGTGTGCTGTACAAGCTGTACTGTACTGGATGCAGCAACCGTGAGTGAGAGACTCGTTTGTGCTCTTCTCAGAGACACACACAAACACGCACACACACACACACACACACGCTTTCTCTCTCTCTTTTCTCTGCTTTTCTTTTTGCTCGGTCCAGCACTACTGTGTTACTTCTGTCTGTCTGTTACTCTCTCTTTCCATCTCTGTCTGTCTGTTACTCTCTCTTTCCATCTCTGTCTGTCTGTTACTCTCTCTTTCCGTCTCTGTCTGTCTAACTCTGTCTGTCTGTGTAGGCTGTGACTGTCCTAAATGGTACCCGTAGATGTTTATAGTGTGTTATTTCATATCAGGGTCCGTGTGGCGTCTGTGTACAGTAGCGTTCTAGGCATGCTGGGAAGAGTTTTGACATTTGCGAGACAAGATGGAGGTAGTTGGATGGCTAGTGGGAAACACAATCACTTCTCTGGAATCAATACAACAACCCTGGACTATAAGGGGGCCCAATTTCATTCACATGTGCCCCGAAATATTTTACTTTTTGACCTGGCATTTATATTCATTTTTGCTTATCGTACAGTTATACTTCATGTTGTGTAGCTGTAGTGTAGATTCATCCAAAATGATTGGCACCCAAAAATAAGGAAATGAAAAGAACAGTTCAAGGCACTAACTAATAAGTCCAATAGCAGTGGAATCGTGGTAAACCAGGGTAAAGTGATGGAGGGACAGAGAGTACTGTAGATGTTTCCACACAATGGTCAGCAAGGAGCCATGCAATGCTCCTTCCACACATTCTATGGTCCTCTACTCCCTCTCCAGTGAATTATATGAGTACTGGACCAACCAGGGCCCGTACAACACTGCCAGGCTATTGGTTTCATGTCCCAAGGTAACAAGTGGTTAGGAAAATAGTGAAACGATTGTTTTCCTGCCTGTTTGTTTTACTCATACCGGCATGAGTTTTTTCCCGTTGTAATGAAATGCAGGCCTCAGGCTGATGTTGCCAGGCAACCCAAAGGCCTGTTCCGGTGTAATACTCGGCCCGGTCCGCTCAGTTCTGCCCGTGGACCGAGGTCGGGCCCGGCCCGCAGACAAAAGTTGGGTCTCCCCACACACCCTTAGTTTCTTTTCAGTGCGGATGAGACTGGATGTGACCTCCCCAGAGGACTTTGTGATATCAGAACCGATAGAACGTCTGACCAGTCCCAGAAATGCCAGAGGAAACACGTGGGTAAAGCGCCGTTTGGATAATTCCGTATTGGGTTTGATTGTCTGCTTGGTCAGTCATTTACATTCTTGTCATTTAGCCGGATCTCTTATCCAGAGTGTCTTTCATTATTGATTGCATGCATTTACTAGCCATAGTGTTATGGGGAGATTAGGTGCCTCCAGTTTGGAAATGTAGCCAGGACTCTTACGGAAAGTGTCATGGGATCATAAATGACCACAGAGTCAAGGGCCCTATTTAATGTCCCCTTCACTACCCGGGAGTATCAGGGTTTATATTCACACTAGAGGGGAAGAGGACTCCTTACTGGTCCTCCAACACTTTCAGCAGCATCTGGTCTCCCCTCCAGGGACAGCGATGGACTGACCCTGCCTAGCTTCAGAGCCCAGCCAGCAGTGGTGTACTGGGTGCTGTGATGCTGGTTAGAGCTGTTTTTTTTGTTGAAGACTTAGTTTTGGAAGTTCTGTTAGGCTGAAGTCCGTGGAAAACCGATAGATCAGCATGTTAATCCAGTGCGAGTTGTCAGGCAATATTATTTGATAGCATTTGCAGCTTGGACATTTCAGGTCCTGAATGGAGAATGAGCCGCTTCGTTAGCAGTACTACTGTAGGTCGGTTGGCCAGATGTCAATGACCCAGTTCACATCAACTGTAAACGGCAGCCCGGTAGCTGTCAATGTCCAGGTTGTCGTCCTCCACACCTCAACGTGTTTCAGAGCTGAACTGCGTCACAGAGCTGGAACAGACAGATTAATTATTAAGTAGATCTCCGTGCACTGGGCAGGCAAGTCCTCCATAACATAGACGTTGTTCCGTCTGTCTGTCTGTCTGTCTGCAGACTCCCAGGCAGACCACAGGGTGGAGGCCAGAGGGGGGCTGGGGTTACCGTGTGGGGGGAGGGGAGGAGCCTGTAATGGAAGACTGGCCCTGAATGCTCCTGACCGGCCCTCTTCACAAGCAGACAGACAGAGACAGGTTTTAATAGCCTGCCTCTCATTCTCCTCAGTCAAGGCAGACAGACAGACAGACAGACAGACACAGGGAACTCCCTGAAAAGGTTGCTTTCTCAACTCTCAGTTCACCCTGTGTAACCTCCGCCCAGAGGAAAGTCAGGGGAAGCTAAGGAGAACTATCTAGACATCTCTCTCTCTCTCTCTCTGCCCTGGATCTCCAGTTCTCTCTTCCTCTTCCATTTTCATCTCTACTTAGAGACTGGTGTGAAAGTAAAGTATGGGGAAATGTGTGCTCAGAATGCTTGCTGACTTCACGACTGTCTGTCAACAACGTTGACGTTTGATGTGACTTTCTTCAGTAGCTTTGTGACAATTGGTTTGGTTTGTTTCTCTTTGGTTTCTCTTGTGCTATCTGCACGTAGAACAGTTAACCGCTGTGGAATTCCACACACTTGACACCGCTTACTATCAAGCCCTGTGGTAGGACCCGATAGTGTGTGTGTGTGTGTTAGAGTCTCGGTGAGTTTTTCGAAAAGGTTCTGTTATGTGGCAGGGTGAGTTCCACCGTGTCTTTGACTCATGGCTGAGTCATGCAACCACCTAGCACCTAGCCGCCCTGTCGCTGCTGAACCGGCCCACATTCACATACTCATCCGCGTCATCCTGAACGCTGGTTCCAGATCCATCTACACGGGCATGAGTCACAGGACTGGGCCTCGGCCAGCACCCTACTCACTATGTAGTGCACTACTTCTGACCAGAACCTCTACACAACCTCAGGGTGTGAGGGTTCGGACGGAATGTGACGATGACTGGCTAAAAGAGACCACGTGTGTCCTGGGGCGGTTAATCGTTCTGGGACAGCCCCTCCGCCGGTCCACTTGTACTGCCGCAGCATGGGTTGGAATCCAGTCCGTAGCACTTTTAGCAAAAAAACGAACTATATATATATATATATATATATTTAAACGCCGACACGTCTGTAGTGTCACCAGAAGGTGAAGAAAAAAATTGTTGAACAAGATTCAGGCCAGAGGCAATTTGTTTTACTCTTTGAATATTGTTTGTCTATTGATTCTGGGTCAAATTGGCCATTTGTGGTGTCAGTGCTGTGTGGGCAAGCCATTTAAAAAGGACCCTGTTGTAGTCTTATGTATAGAGGAAATGCTGTAGGCTACTTGACCCACCCGCCTGGGTTAAGGATATAATGTGTGCTGAGCAAAGACATTGTGTGACCACGTCCATTCTCTCCTAGCCCTGATGAGGCCAGCTCTAATCCTTATCAAAATAACCCCAGACAGTCATCTGAGGACATCCATCCACCCAGATCACAGAACCACCTCACCAGTCCTGTGCGTCGTCATAATGCAAGTCACTCTTCATCAGGCTCTCCACTGTCCTCTGCTCAAAAATGCTCCCTAGTATTACAAACCCTATACCCAATTAAGCAAGACTAAGTAGTATTCGGGTAATTCCATTCAAAACTTCATTGGTTTGGCCTTGTGACGATTACTTTATTATTACACCATTACAGATTGTTCAAAGTCGTTGGTAAACTTTTTTTGACTTGGTGCCTTTGTGAAGGTTTATGTCAGCAACCCAGGACATATATAGTACAAACTAGGGATGCACCAATACTGTTTTTTCATTGTCGATTCTGAGTCTCTGTCGATACCGAATACCGATCCGATATTGCCATTTTTATTTTGTTGCGCTATGATGGCCAGAATTCTTTCACATGAATGAACTGTGTCATACAACGTTTTATAAACAACTTTGTCAATATAGAACATTATGGAACTTCCACCATTTAACAACATCAAATCGTGTTAATCGTATCATGTCAAAAGACACTCCAAGGTTAGGGCAAGGTATTTGTGGAAATTCTGTAGCAATGTTGAATGGGAAAGTGGATATGTATTAGTTAAATAAGTCGCCCCAGGAAAAACTAGGCATGTGACAAACTGACAATTTTCCTTAATATTTATACAAGCATTTTCCTATCGGTATTGGGTTAAAACCATAAGATTTCATGTGAATTCGGTCGTTTAGCTTGTTGTCCAATCACAACTCGATCCAAGTGGCTCTAGAATATCTAGCAGACAGCCTATCTGGCTAATCGATTGAAAGTGGAACTTAACGGAAAGGCTGTACAACACCAAATAGGTAGGTTTGCTATTTAGCTATGAATCTGAATGGATTTCGAGAATTGAAATCGCACAGTTAAAAGTGATGTATTTTCAATTAGCCTGGTGTTAACTAGCTGGCGTTAGCTAGCATCAGCCAACGTTAGCCAACTTAGCGTTAGCTGGCAAGCCTAAGCTTCTCTACCGTCACCCCTTGAAACACTTGCTTTGCAGTATTTGCAAATACTAGTTTTACTAGTGGCTGTTTGCAGTGTAAAGTAATTCTAGGATGCAGACATAATTGTTGTTGTCGAGTTTACCTGGCATGGCCCGTTTGTTTCCGGTCTGTTCATCGTCAACAATATACCCTATCCCGTATTTTGGACAGCATCTGACACATTTTCGATGCCGTATTGGATCGGTGCATCCCCAGTGCAAGCTAATATAATGTGATGAAGAATATGGAACAAGTGAAACAATGTTAGAGAGGTTGTAGCTGCTCTGATTCCGGCCTGTAGTTATGTAATGTAGGCCTAGGTAATTGCAAACCATTTGGTGTACCATGTTTTACCACAGCAAGTCCGAGAATTAGTAAACTCTTGGGTGGTCTTTCTTTTTCTTTTTTCCCCTGCCCGCTACTGTCTCTTTAAGATGTTGCATATTGGCTATATATGTTGTTCTCCTGGTGCGGAGAGGAGATGGTCTCTCCCGTATATAATGTTATTGTCCTGGTGCTGAGAGGAGCTGGTCTCTCCTGTGTATAGTATTATTCTCTTGCTGCTGAGAGGAGCTGGTTTCTCCTGTGTAGAGTGATATTCTCGTGATGCTGAGAGGAGCTGGTTTCTCCTGTGTAGAGTGATATTCTCCTGGTGCTGAAAGGAGCTGATCTTTTCTGTGTAGAGTGATATTCTCCTGGTGCTGTGAGGAGCTGGTCTCTTCTTCGTAGAGTGATATTCTCTTGGTGCTGAGAGGAGCTGGTCTCTCCTGTGTAGTGTTATTGTCCTGGTGCTGACTATGCTCAAAGAACCCCTGATTGGTTCTTTGACCTGTTACGGAGGTTGCTAGGCTCTCACTAGCCCTACCATTGGTTCCTCGGCTTGTAGCTCTGTTTGCCAGGCCCTGTCTAGCCCTCTCATTGGTTCTTGGACCTATTGCGGAGGTTGCTAGGCACTGGCTAGCCTTTGCGTTGCTCTATGGTTCGGGCTGTAATACAGCTAATCTGTTTACTGAGTTGAGTCAACACTATTACAGTCTTAACTGTTCCATCGCAGTTCTGTTGACCACAAGCGTGGAATCAGGAGGCCATTCTAATTTGGACTCCTCTGTGCCGAACTTAATTAGAGGTTCTGGCCTGGCAGGCATTGTTGCAAATACCGAAAGGCTATGCAAGAAGAAAACTAAAAACAAACTGTTGTTACTGGACAAATCCAGGTACTAGACATGATGGTTTCAGTCCTTTTAAAAAGAACACTTCCTGCTAGGTTGTTATAAACACATACAGTAACCTTTTGAAATATACAGGCTCCATTTCCTTGTTGATATTTGTGATCTAATGCTGTGGTTGAATGTGATGTAACATTCTTGGTTGTCCCCTCTTCACTGTCAGTCCCACGGGGAAGAAGTTCCGGAGCAAACCCCAGCTGTCCCGTTACCTGGGCAACAGCGTGGACCTGGGATGCTTTGACTTCCGCACGGGCAAGATGGTGCCCAGCAAAGTGCAGATGAAGAACAAACAGAGACGGAATGAGAACCTCAGCATCAACAAGGTCAGTCATTCTATTATCATTACTATACTATTACTATATTAATACTATGACTATTACTGTCCTGATATTATGACCATTACTATTAATATATTAATATTAAGACCATTACTATATTAATATTATGACTATCGCAATATTAATATTATCAGCATATATATATATATATGAACATTATCCCTGTTAACATTACTCTAATAATATCACTATTATTCTTTCTAAAGCGTCTTTGTCTCAGCAGTTCTTTTAAAAAAAATCTAATAATAAAGAAAACATTTATCACATGCACAGAATATACCCTCAGTGGCCAGTTTATTAGATACACTGCCCCTTCCCCGACATGGATGACCCCCTTAGACAGTGAGTCAGGAGGCCGTGGGTCACCATGGGTCGCCATATAAAACAGGCTGACAGGCTTCAAGACATTCACTCAGTCTTTGATTGAAAGTTAGAATGGACTAAACGAGTGATCCAAGCGACTTTGAGTGTGGTGTAATGGTCAGGACGGGCTATTGCAGTAGATGACCGCAACCGTTTTACACGGGCTAGTCCGATAAATCCCGGTCTAGTTTGAAAGACCCACCCCCGGTCCTTAACCCAACAGAGCCGCTTCCGGATTAC
The DNA here is from genome assembly GCA_016801175.1 of Esox masquinongy. Classification (NCBI taxonomy): domain Eukaryota; kingdom Metazoa; phylum Chordata; class Actinopteri; order Esociformes; family Esocidae; genus Esox; species Esox masquinongy. Next base: position 44,931 of record JACXGI010003108.1, on the reverse strand, counting down.
ATCGGGTCTGCCCGGACCAGTCGTCTATGTGGAGGGTTTCTATGTGACACCTTGTCGAATCCATTTCCTGTATTCAAGCTGTTCTGAAGATGAAAGGGGTCTGACCAGTAATCCAAGGGTGCACCGAATTCTAAACTGACCACTGAGCGTAGCAGTTAAATGCTTACATGGAAGATCATTTCAGAAAGGCAGTACAATCAGACTAGTATTACAAAATAGATGAAAAGTAATGTTGACGTGTGTCGTATGTTTGTGCTGAAGTGAAAAATATTTACTTGATCATTTTTATTCAATAGCCACGTTCCAATGATCTCTCCTCTCATCCAAAAGTGTTTTCACTTTTTCACTTCCCTTCCCTTCGCTGATTCCAAAGGAAGTGACTGGTTTGAGTAGTGTTTTGGAAATTGTGTCTCTAGCCCATTGGTCCACCAATGATGTAATGGAAGTAGTGAACGAGGGTCCACTTCAGGAGAAAGGAGACGTTATTGGGACGCACCCTGTGGCTGTAGGCATTTACCAACAGATCAGTGCCACCCTCCTCACAGTAACAGATTGAACAGATTGTACTAAAGAGAATAAATGGGAACCCATTGTAGTAATGTTATTTCTATGTTGTAGGCTATGTTAAAGGTAGGTCAGAGGTCATGCCAGAGACTCTACGAGTGGCTCTCTTCTCACCTCCCCTCACACCTGTTGGCTCTCACCTGGACCTGATCTCCTACCTGTTAGAACCTCTCAATCCACCCCTTTTATTCAGCAGTTCATCTTCTGCATTCAGGAGAAGGTAGGACAAGACTAGAACTCATAGAACGAGTGAGAGAAGATTCATCAACTCTCGGCAGACAATCAAAGTAGAAGCAAAATATTATTTGTTGTTACTAGTAAAACCTATGTTTTTGGGCTTTTGGCTTTTGTCAGGGTTCAAACAAAGCCCACAGCATCAGATGACCACAGAATGACAGTGAGATCAGAGATGTTGGCAGGGATTTCAGTCATATTCATATTCTGTAAGAATGTTTTCGGCCACACTTCAGAGAATCAACCAAGAGAATTGTCCGTCCAGACTTCTGCGACAGATGCTGTTCTGTATCGAAAGTGTCGTCGTTAAGCCTTCCTCAAAGCATTACACATCTCTTCTGAAACTCATAACCTTTACCGTTGTTATACAAGTTCCCACGTGTTCATACTCCAGTTCAACGGATTATATGGGTTTGAATTCCTAGTGTAGCCAATAATAACAACATGTGAACAGATTTAAAAGATGACGACAATGGAGTTTGTGTTGCATATTTTAGCCTTACTCAGTGATGTGAAGCCATCTTTATTACAGTGTGCGACAGGCCATTTGGTGTGTTCTGCAATGAGCTTTGTGTGTCGTGACTCGCTACCCACAGTGCACCCTGCCTGTCTTCCTGTCTTGTATGTTCCGGCCACACGCAAGCACGCTGCTTACTGTCCTGTCTGTCTCTCTGCTTACTGCCCCAGATTACTCTCTGTCTCTCTGCTTACTGCCCCAGACTCGTGTCTGTCTCTCTGCTTGCTGCCCCAGACTCGTGTCTGTCTCTCTGCTTGCTGCCCCAGACTCGTGTCTGTCTCTCTGCTTACTGCCCCAGACTCCTGTCAGTCTTTCTGCTTACTGCCCCAGACTCCTGTCTGTGCGTGTATCTCTGTCTGTCTGTCTGTCTGTCTGTCTGTGTATACTCTAATCATTTTCCTTGAGAACAGTCTGGGTCTCTAGATAACAGTGGTGCTCCACCCAGGCCTAACCGGTCAGGTTCAGGGTTGTCGGTTGACGATATTAAGTCGACCTGAAGCTCTGGTTCCTTCTAGAAAGACGCTAATGTTAATTAAGGCAGATCATAAGAACTTTAGTGGAAAACGAGCATCTCATACTGGACAAGTATAGCTGGAAGACAACCTCTCCTTTTTTTGGGCCTTGAGGAACTTTCAGGTGAATCGCTAGATGTTTCTTAGTCTTCATGTAGTGTTCAGTTATTTTCATGTGAATTCGGTCGTTTAGCTTGTTGTCCAATCACAACTCGATCCAAGTGGCTCTAGAATATCTAGCAGACAGCCTATCTGGCTAATCGATTGAAAGTGGAACTTAACGGAAAGGCTGTACAACACCAAGTAGGTAGGTTTGCTATTTAGCTATGAATCTGAATGGATTTCGAGAATTGAAATCGCACAGTTAAAAGTGATGTATTTTCAATTAGCCTGGTGTTAACTAGCTGGCGTTAGCTAGCATCAGCCAAAGTAGAAGCAAAATAGAAGTAGAAGCAAAATATTAAAGTAGAAGCAAAAATCAAAGTAGAAGCAAAATATTGTTTGTTGTTACTAGTAAAACCTATGTTTTTGGGCTTTTGGCTTTTGTCAGGGTTCAAACAAAGCCCACAGCATCAGATGACCACAGAATGACAGTGAGATCAGAGATGTTGGCAGGGATTTCAGTCATATTATCTTCAGTCAGTTAATGTCCTTAATGTCTTCAGTTATAGAGGAACCATTGTGTTTTACAACATTTACTCACCAGAAATGATGTGGGTGTACAAAAGCGTGTCCTAAATTGCTGAATGTCTGTTAGTCAACAGAAGGTGCACTGGTTTCTATTAGCAAATGGACAAGCGCCCCCCTCTCACACTGGTAGCTAAAATTCTTACAGTTCACTACATTTCTGTTTTCTTATGAACAGTTGTTGGTGTAATTCAGCCAACATCCACACGATGGGAGCAAATTAGGGACATTTATTATAAAGAAAAGTGCAACAAACATTGTGTCCATATTTTCTTTTCTGGCAATCTGCTGAAGGACTCATTCTGTCCTAGTTATATTTAAAAAAAAAAATGTGTTTTAGAGATCTTCATGTCAGAGTGATGTGTTCAGTTTTCTCTGCCTACTTTAGTTTATTTCTCTACGGAGGGGCGTTGTGAGTGAGCAGAATTCACCAAAAAAGTGTTCTTTTCCGCTAGCAGTTGCTTGCAGCCTTGTAGCCCCTCTTTGAAAAGAAAAAGAAATTACTCCAGAATATCCGAGTGGGCGGAGATCTCTATAGTCTGGTAATGAGAATAAGCACAGACAGGTCTGATTATGCTTTGCTATACCACAGCCTCTGACATAGAAACAAACATGTCTTTCTGACTGTGGTTGAGCATTTTGAATGCAAAAAACCACGCGTCTCTAGCTCAGACCTATTTTACCGGAGCAGTTTTTTATTTACTTTGCATGTGGATTCATGGCTCTTAAAGGGGTACACACATTAATCTGAGTAAGGATTGAATACGCATTTATATTTATTCGTATCAACCCTATCTAATCTACAAGGGAAGTTTGTCAAAGAAAATAGACAGTTTGTCAAAAGTTTGTCAAAAAAAAAATTGTGGATGGATTAGAGACCACTAAAGATAAGAATAGGGAGATTTTCGGTGGTCCTCAGAACTGTACATCCTATCAAGGTGTGCCACGGTTGAAAACATAGAGGGAACCACTGGCCTGCTGAACAGGACTCTGGCCTAGCTCACTGAGTCACAGGAAGTGGAATGTGTTCAGGTCCGGCAACAGTTTCAATATGTGGGTGACGCCCACAGGACAGATCTGCAGCGGGCCCGTAGAGCCGGGTTTCACGTATCACAGGATTGCTATGTGGAGGGTTCAGAACCTCTTTGGTTTGTTCTGATGGTACTAAGCTTCACACCGCTGTTCTGTAATGTGTGAAGCGTGTCGATGGATGTTTGTCTTAGTGTATATCTTCTCTGGGTCTGTGAGCTACTGCCGGTTTCTCTGTCCGTCGTCGTGATACCTCTGTCTCGGGTTGTGTCCCAATTGGCACCCGGTTCCCTACGGGTCCCGGGACAGAGCGGTGGGTTCCCTATGGGTCCCGGGACAGAGCGGTGGGTTCCCTATGGGTCCCGGGACAGAGCGGTGGGTCCCCTACGGGTCCCGGTACAGAGCGGTGGGTCCCCTACGGGTCCCGGTACAGAGCGGTCGGTCCCCTACGGGTCCCGGTACGGAGTGGTCGATCACTTACGGGTCCCGGGACTGAGTGAAATATTGGCCCTTGTGGCACGGCGAAACAGCCTCCATTACCAGGGCAACTGGTGAAGTAGTCCTCCTTGGCGTTGCTCGGTGTTATTGGATGGGCAAAGACTGAGTCTGATGGCTTATATGCACCTTTAATATTTCAGTCTTTCTTAGAATGTGAGGTTCTAATAATGTATTTAAAGTGTGTGTGTGTGTGTTTCTGTTCAAACAGACATGTTCTGGTTTATTTTCAAGAAGGTGGGGGTTCTGTCTGACGACTTCAGACACATGTTATTGAAGTTCTGTGGTCGAGATGCTTTCTGCATTCACGGTGCTGGGTTCTTGTAGTGAGCCAATGTTTTATTTTACTTTCACTTTTGCTTTCTGATAATCTGATGGCGCGCCGTCACAAAGACCTGCCCAGCTCAGCTGCCTTAGTCAAACTCAGCTCAGTGCTTACACACATTCCACTGTCGGTCAACAACACACACACGCGTGCTATTGTCCACCTACACACTCTCTCGGCATGGCTGCTCCAACCAGAGTGACTCTGTCTAGACGTGATTGATCTGTCCACAGACACGCCTCTCTACCTCAGAGGGATAAGAAGCAAAGGGGAAACCAAACGGGCCAACCAGAGGCGTTATGGACCATTTTGTTAGGCGTGGCCTAATGGAGACCACCCGTTAGACCGGGGCGAGGGTCAGGGATCTGTGGGACCGCGCCAAAAGGCCTCCTCTCTCTTCTCGTCACATTCCTTTGAGCCCATTCATTCAGCCACACAGACATTTTTTGAGGTTGGTGTCGTGGAGCCAAATGGTCAGATGTTGGCTGTGTCTGTAGATCTCATGGTATGTAGGCTTGGTTTATGAACTGCTGTTTCAATCCCGCTGTACCCAGACCCAGTCTTTAGTCATCGCTGACAGTCAAGTTCAGGGACCTCAGGCCTAACACACGCAGACAGGCCAGAAAGAAATGGGCTTGACAGCTCCTATTTTATAACATCTATCTTACTTCTCTGGCTGTTTGGTTAACCTTGTTTTGTCGCCTGTGAACTGAGAACAGCGCTTGTTTCTATAATCACAGCAGTAGAGTGGACAGTGGAGGGGATGGTGGAGGAGCTAGGAGGAGGTGATGGGTGTTGGCATGTGGAGTGGTCTACTTTGGCGTGGCCTTGGATGCGTCTCCTCCCAAGGACTCAATGCATCCTCAGCTGCCGCTCTTCCCAGGGGCTCGGTAAGCCCTGAAACGCAGCTCGTCCAGGGGACTCGGTGTGTGTGGAGGCTGTTTGTACTGTGAGAGTGATCTCCACACGTGTCTGTAGGGAGTAGTCTCCTCCCTCACTACTGGATTTGACTCCTTTTACCGTACTTTGATTGGAATTTCAGTGCCCATGCAGACACATGCAAACACAAATACCCCCCCAACCACGTGAACCAACCTCCGTAAACATCGTAGCGAAACCAACATCTTACTGTGATACCAGCTGTTTGAACTGCAAACTTTTTTTGGCTGCGCTGCACTTCCAATGACCTGCAAAAACAAAGTCACTGATTTGGTTTTTGTTTCCTGTTGGAGCGGATATGAGAAGTGATTTCTTTAAAAAAAAAAAAATGTCAGTGTGAAGGATAAAAGGATGATAATGTAATGAAAGGTCACAAGGAACCTGATGAAACTGTTGGAACATCCACCCCTGTGAGGTGGATGAGACATGTTTCCAGAAGAGGGAAAGCGGCAGCTATTAAAAGGAAGTTTGGCGTCTTCAGGATTTTATGACGGGACAGATTCCTGATGAGTCAGAGAGCAACACAGCGTGGACTTTGCTGTCAATACTGACACACAGTCACTTTCATTATCTCTAATAACTCTCTATCACTCCTCCCTAAAAAAATTTCTCCCACTCCCTCTGTCAATTCAGTTGAAATGACTGTATCGGCATGATGTCACAATATATATTTTGCAAGTGTACTCAGGGAGGAAATATTAATTTAATGTACAAGATAACAATATTCTTTCTTGTGTCTCTCTGCTTTCTCTTTCTCTCCTGTCTGTCAGTCTCTCCTGTCTGTCTGTCTGTCTCTCCTGTCTCCCTTTGTCTGTCTGTCTCTCCTGTCTCCCTTTGTCTGTCTGTCTCTCCTGTCTCCCTCCGTCTGTCTGTCTCTCCTGTCTCCCTCCGTCTGTCTGTCTCTCCTGTCTCCCTTTGTCTGTCTCTCCTGACACCCTTCATCTGTCTGCCTCTCCTGTCTTCCTCTGTCCATCTCCCTCTGTCTGTCTCAATCCTGTATCCCTGTTTTCTGTCTCTCTTCTGTCCCACTCTAGTCAGTGTATGTCTCTCTCTCTCCCATCTCCCTTTCCTTTGTCTGTCTATTTCACTCTCCTATCTCTCTCTTTGTGTTTCTGTCATTTTCCCCTGTCTGTCTGTCCTGTCTCCTCCTTTCTGTCTATTTCACTCTCCTATCTCTCTCTTTGTGTTTCTCTCATTTTCCCCTGTCTGTCTGTCCTGTCTCCTCCTTTGTCTGTCTGTTTTGCTCTCTCCAGACTTTGTCTTCTCTGTCTTTGTCCTCCTCTCGCCCCTCTTTCCCTCACTGTCTGTCTTTTTGTCTCACTCTTGTTGTCTCTTGTGCTCCTTGAATCTTATGCTGGTTGTTAATTAGTAATGCAGACAATTGTTGTTTTGAGTCTCTAAAAGTTATTCGGTATTGTTGTTTAATTAAGACTCTATCTCCTTGGTCACCCCCCCTCTCCTTTAGGGTAAACCAGACCTGAACACAGCACTTCCAATCAGACAGACAGCCTCCATCTTTAAACAGCCCGTCACCAAAGTGGTTAACCACCCTGGGAACAAGGTGAAGACAGACCTGCAGAGAGCCACGGAGCAGCCACGACAGGTGACACACGCACAAGTATCTCTGACTTACAATTAATCATTACAACAACTCACTTATTAAAACAACACATACACAACTGCTTGCTCTTCACTGCCTGATGGTTGATCATGAAATTGAGTTTCCTCAAGGTCGTGAAGTCCTAGTCATCTAATCGTAAAACAGCAAACTCCACACCTGGAACAAATGAAGGGCCCGGTTTGTAGTGACTAAAGCATGTGTTACATTTCTACGGTCAAGTTTTAACGTGGCTGGCATTTTAGCACCTTATTCTGGAAATAGTGGTCTCTGAAAATGTCCTCTTTCGCTCTCTGAATATTCTGACTGAAACTACATTGTCTAAACTGTCTATATCCATGACCGGTGACGTCCAGGTAGGCCAGACAGCTATAGGGTTGTATTGTTCATATACACCACATCTAGGGCAGCTAAACCCTTTATATATGGTTTCTGTTACTAAACCAGGGTGTCATGTCTGGTCTGGACCACCAGGGGCTGCTAAAGCATCACAGATGAGATGGGTGTTACCACTTCACAGCAGCACGAGGCGGATTTAGACAAGACTCCAGAGGCGGATGTCTTGTCTAAATGAAGAACTGGCATGATTGCCAGTTTCTGGTTGACATCCACCAACTCTTTGCAGATTTCTTGTGTTTCTGCGTGGCTCAGTTGGGAGAGCATTCGTGTACGACTGCAGCTTTAGAAAAAACATATTTGCCTTATTGGCTATTATTACTGTTTCTGTCTGTTTTTCTGTACTGAATAATGTTTCAAGTTTGAAAATGTTTCTCTAATTATTGTCCTTGGTGACCCTGGCTGTTGTGGGTGGGTTTTATTCCTGGAATTGTTGGTTGGACCACATGTTGGCATTGATGGAAGCTTTTTTTAAGTACCAATAATATCTGCCTAATATCTGCCATAACTGTAGTCTTTACAAAGCCAGTCACGGTCGTTGCTATGCCAGTCGCGGTCGTAGCCATGCTAGTCGCGGTCGTTGCCATGCCAGTCGCGGTCTCGTTGCTAAGGCAGTCGCGGTCATTGTTAAGGCAGTCGCGGTCATTGTTAAGGCAGTTGCGGTCGTTGCTAAGGCACTCGCAAGGTACAGACGGCCCAGCGGTCTACAGATGGCCTTTAGGAGGCTCGTGGTTGGGTTTTTGGGATCCGTGGGCGGTGTTTAACAACTGGATCTGGATAACTTATGGTCTGATGACGTATGATAACTTATGGTCTGATGACAGACAGATATATGAAATAGCCAGTTCGGGTGCAGTCAATTAGCATAATTTCTTTCAAAAAATTAATGTTGTTTTTAACAACAGGAACAATTTTACATGGCGGGTGTTAAAATTCCCCTATGCGTTTCCAGGTGGAATGACCCTAGGGCTAGCTTGCTACAAAGCAGCAAATCATAATGGCGTGCAGGTGAACATTTTAATGACCAGATACTCAGGGCATGTTGCGTGGAGGTGAACGTTTTAATGTGCAGTGGCTGCACTGTCGTACAGACGTGTGGCTGGATAATGTGTCTTTGTACGTGTGTGTGATCGTGTGTGTTCGTGTCAATGGATGTAGCAGCACCACCAGTCAACCAACCTGCCAGCTTCCAGTCATTCAGCCAGCCAATCGGAAGTCAGTGATCCCTGAGTAGAGAAAATGTAAAGGATCAGGGAATTCTCACTCCCACTAATAGGCTGTTTCTACTACTGTGTCTGGAAAATCTTCCCAATATGCAACTTCTCTTACTAGGACACTGGCCCCCTTCTCAGTCTACACACACTTTTTCACAAACACACACACCTTTTTCCTTGTTTTACCACTCATCTCCTCTGTTTTAGCTAGCTGGTGTAGCCACTCATCTTCTCAGTGTAAGCGAGCTGGGGTAGCTACTTATCTGCTCTGTATAATATATCTGGTGTTGCTACTAATCTCGTCTGTGTTAGCTAGCTTGTGTAGCTATCTCTAACAACATTCTTCTCAAACTTCCCTCTCCCTCCCTTTTCTCTCTTTCCCTCTCTCTTTCAAATGAAATGTCTGTACTGGCCTGATGTAATAATGTACATCTAAGTGTACTTGGGGAATAATTATTCATTTAATATATAACATTATTAAAGTAATATACTTTTTTGTCTCTCCCTGCTTTTGCTTTCTCTCGCTTGTCTGCCTCTGTCTGTGTGTGTCTCCTGTGTTCCCCTCCTCTGTCTGCCTCTCCTGTCTACCTCTCCTCTGTCTCTCTGTTTCACTCTTCTATCTCCCTCTCTTGTCTCCCTCTGTCTTTCTGTTTTGTGTCCCTCAGTATGTTTCTCTCTCCTGTTTCCCTCTGTTTGTCCTGTCTTTCTGTTCTATCTCCCTCTGTCTGTTTCTCTCTGCTGTCTCCCTGTCTGTTTTGCTTTTAAGTCTCTTCTCTGTCTCCTTCTCTGACCGTCTGCTTCTCTCAGTCCTGTTTCTCCTCTGCTCTCTCAATCTTCAAGGAGTAGTGTTAGCTAGCTGGTGTAGCCACTCATATCCTCTGTTAGCTAGCTGGTGTAGCCACTCATATCCTCTGTTAGCTAGCTGGTGTAGCCACTCATATCCTCTGTTAGCTAGCTGGTGTAGCCACTCATTGTCTCTGTCTAGAGCAACAACATTCAATAACTTTATCAAACAGCGGCATGTCGGAGTGGCTGGCTGTTTCATTGACAACAACAGACTACACAATGAAGGTATTCCCCTCCCTGGCTTGGGGGGTTTCCTGGCTGGGGGGGCAGATAATGTGATGGGTGCTGTCTAATGAGGCCATGAGGAGAACGGAGTGTCAGGATGATCACACTATTACGCATGTGTCGAGGAGAAGGAGGTGACGAGGAGGAGGTGACAAGATTGAGAGTATTAGAGGGCGGGGGATGAAGTTAATTAGGATTTGGAAATGAGATGTGCTGCTTGGCTGATCATCTCCCACCAATGGCTTCCCTAAAGACCATCTCCTGCTTCGCTTCCTTCTTATCTTGGCTCCCTACTCTACATACCCCCCCGTAAAGATTTGTCCTCCCTAGGGATGACTTTCCTCAGGCCCCCCAACTGCTCAGGTGAACCCCACCCCGCCCCAACCACTCGGGTTCAACTTGAGGGGAGGAGGGACTGTCACCCTGGCAACAGCCACTTAGGTGTGATGTTATGATGGGCTGTACAGACAGTGTTAAAATCAGGGGAGAGACGGCGAGATTAGATGGACACACTGATCCATAGATGAGGTGTGTGTGTGTGTGTGTGTGTGCGTGCGTGCGTGCGTGCGTGCGTCATTCTGTCAGCTTCTCTCATACAGTTGTGGATACTCAATGCAATTGCATTAACTAACATACTGCCCTCAAATCATTGAAATGTGCCAGAACAGTATGATTTGACATGTTTAGGTTATATTAAGGACTAAACTGACGTTTAACTATGTGAGAAGCCGAAGGCAGCATGACCAGTCTATTGATTTGAACATGACCTCCCGTCAGCTTCAGACAGCTCTCTGTGGTAAGATATGAACTATTGATCACTGACCTTGTTATCCGTTTTGATCCAGCGATTTAGAGATCCCCTCACTCCCTTTCCTTATATGGGGGGGGGGCAGACAGCAGATGGGGTAGTCACAGACAGATAGCGAGAGACCAAACAGACAGACATAGAGACAATGTGAGACAGAAAGACGGTCAGTTTGAGACAGTCAGACAGTCAGTTGGAAAGAGATGGACACAATGAGCGAGCGGGCGAACGTTAGGGAGAGAGGGGTTAAAGTGGGCTGGTAAGTCAGAGTCCTTGGCTGTTCTTTCATCTGCTGCAGTTACACACATTCATGTCAAAAACACATAACCTGTTAAGTGATGTTAAATACCAGATGGTATGTATGTGTCTTATTCACTGGCTGCATGTACTGTATTGTAGCACCAGAAGTACCTTCACACAGATTCTTCTGAGATAACATCCTTTACAATAGGAACCTGTTCAGTTTGCACAAGGTGTCTGGAACAAGTATTCAGACCTTGAAGCCGTGTCATTGGACCGCATCTTTCTGCGGCGCCCCTCCTTCACCTGCTGCAGTGATCGCTAGGCCTCTCAGAAGAAGTCTATTTCTAACCTGGCTACTGGCCAGCAGAAGTTAATTGCCTCCTAAATGTTTTCATGAAGTGGACAGGAGAGGAATGTACTTGTATTGACTGAGGAAAAGGCAGAAGCGCCTGTGACTTTGGAGAGGATTAGTTTGGGAGTAAGGGTGGGGATTGGCGATAGCGGGCCTGGTGATTGTGAAGAGTACTCATCCCCTGCCACCCTGTGTGCTGTGAGGGAGGGATAGCGGAGCTGATGTGTGCCTCTGTGGGTTGGCTCGTCCGGCTTTGAAGGCCCTGGTAGTTGACTGCTATTTATTCTCTCTTTGAAGGCTTTTGCTGTTATGGTTGCGGACGTATGGATTTAGCCTGTGGTTCTGTTGGCCTGACGGCTTCACGACCAAGACTGAGCTAACCCTACGTCCCTGTCCTCTTCCTCACCGTTTCATCCCTGTCCTTATCTTCACTGTTTCATCCCTGTCCTCTTCCTCACTGTGTTGTCCCTGTTCTCAGCTTCACTGTTTCCTCTGTCCTCAGCCTCATGGTTTCATCCCTGTTGTCTTTTTGTCTTACAGTGTTTGCTCTCTGTTTCAGCTCTTCTGGGAGAAGCGGTTGAATGGTCTGAAGGCCTCTGACATCACAGAAGAGGTTCTCAGGACTATGGAACTTCCCAAAGGTCTAACAAGTAAGATGTTCAGTCAGTCAGCACGTTGTATCTTTCTGAATCAGGCTCCGGACATCCTACCACAAGAGTCGTTATAACGACCCATTCTTTGCTATATCCATTCAAACATGCACTCTGAATGAGGGTCATGGTTGTGACGGTGAGTTTGTTCCTCACCGTGTTGCCGTGGTGGTGCTGTCCTGTACCAGGTGTTGGTCCGGACACGTCGGATGAGGCGCTCCTCTCAGCCATCGCCAGCGCTCTCCACATGAGCTCCTCTCCCATCACCGGTCAGACGTCCTCGGCTGCAGAGAAGAACCCAGCAATCTGGCTGAACACGTCACAGCCCCTCTGTAAAGCCTTCCTAGTCACCGACCAGGACATACGGTAACAGCCTGACTGTCTGTCTCTCTCAGGTGTCTCTGTCAGGTGTGTGATAGAAAAGTGAGCATGTGCGGTTGCAGATATGTTTAATTTCTGGCCATGTGTGTCATTCGACAGATTAGATTCTGTCTTTGTCATTGGAAACATTTTGGGACCCCAAAATGATGAACTTCAGCAGAGAGGACTAGTCCTGCCCTTTCGTAGTACCCTACTTTATACCAGACCTGTGTGCCGGTCCCTTCGTAGTACCCTACTTTATACCAGACCTGTGTGCCGGTCCCTTCGTAGTACCCTACTTTATACCAGACCTGTGTGCCGGTCCCTTCGTAGTACCCTACTTTATATCAGAGACCTGTGTGCCGGTCCCTTCGTAGTACCCTACTTTATACCAGACCTGTGTGCCGGTCCCTTCGTAGTACCCTACTTTATATCAGAGACCTGTGTGCCGGTCCCTTCGTAGTACCCTACTTTATATCAGAGACCTGTGTGCCGGTCCCTTTGTAGTTTATGTAGGATGCCATTGTGGACACCAACCTAATGGGTGTAGTCTGATGGGTGATGGTTGTATTTGCTGTAAAAAGACATGTGGAATATTGCCATTAGACTGTACCGACAGGGTCTAATTGAGCTGAGGGAAGGCTGCCTGACATTTAAGAAGTATTTCTGTCCTTTATGGTGATGATAAAGGAAGCCACTTAAAGATCTGGAAAATGGTCACCGAAAGTCATTCGCAGGCAGCACAGTCAAATAAAACATTAAATACACCCATGATTGTGTGAAATGCACGGGGGGGGGGGTGTATGGTCTGAAGATACTGGTTTTATGTGATGTGTTTGTGAGAAATGGCTTGTCTTATCCTCCCTCCCTTCATTATGTCTGTCTGTCTGACACACACCACACACACACACGTCCATACAATTAGTAAATGCTTGAGTAACCACGTGCTGTTGGGCCCAATGCTCAATACTTCTGGTGGTCAGTTGAGCAGTATGCATTAGAATGTAGATAGTGGGAGAGAGAACCCTGGGCCCCCTGTAGGTAGTGGGAGAGAGAACCCTGGGCCCCCTGTAGGTAGGAGAGAGAACCCTGGGCCCTCTGTAGGTAGTAGGAGAGAGAACCCTGGGCCCCCTGTAGGTAGTAGGAGAGAGAACCCTGGGCCCTCTGTAGAAGAGATGGCTGTCAAAGTCCCTCGCCTTGAAAAGACACTCTGTTATTATCCGTTTACCCACAACTGAAGTGTCAACCAGAGCTGTTGGGGTTGTAGTGTTGAGTGAATCCTCTAGGGGGCAGTCACCATACAGTCACTGTACAGCCACGATGGAACACTAACGGTTATGCTAGGTGCTTTGCTTATGTCAGGTGTGTGTGTGTGTCATCTCCTCAGCCTGTCCCAGTGCATTCAGGCTTATCAACTGGAAAATATATTAAAGCTCACACGGCCAGCTCTCTCTTGAGAGAGAAATAGAGGGAGGGAGGGAGAGAGAGACAGGGGTGGAGGAGTGGAATAGATCCCTTTTCCCCCTCCCTCACCCATGTTTCACCCCAGAGAATGAAAAAGACTGATCCTCCACTACAGCCTCCTACTGTGGCACAATCCTTCACAACTCCATGGCGTCTTCTCTCACGCCGGGTGGAGATGGGATTTGATCCCCCCCTGCATTCTAATTCAGTGAAAGTAACACTATTCTCTTATTAGATCTGCTTGACATGTTTTTTTCTTTTATTATCTGTTAATTCGTAGCAGGGTTGTCATTTCTTGGCAATCTATCTATCAAAGGGAAAACATTCATACATTCTAAAATGCAGTTGAATGTATTTACAGTATGATAAAGTATTTTGTGTGTAGAGCGGACCACAGAACAGCAGTGAGACGCTGTCCTGAATGGCCTTCCCGGAGGAGAAACCTTCACCCTGAAAACCTCTTCTCTCCATTGTGATCCTGCCTTTTTGGCTTTTAAATCTCCAAACTGAAAGTCTGTTTGTCTTTGTGACCCAGCTCATAAAACCCAAAGCCCCAAGCACTCGATTGTGATCACCTGAGACCTGGATCGGGTCTAAAACAGCACCCTATTCACTATGCAGTGCACCTTCTGACCAGTTGAGTGCCACTGGTCCTGGTCAAAAGTAGGGCAACTATACAGAAACTAGTGTGCCATGTGGGTGTGTAACTGACGATCTAACAGGGCTGGTGTTTGTTGTGTTCCAAATGATCTTAAGTAAAATGTGTGTGTATTCATCTCTAAGATCCTCTTTCTGTATGTCCACAGGGAACAGGAGCTGAAGGTGATTCAGGCTCGCAGGTGTCTGGAGGATGCGCTTATGGCAGATGGGTTGGCACGGACCACAGAGTCCAGACGGGACTCTGACCACAAGGCTGCATAGGAGACCTGTCAAGGTGAGAGTTCAGGGAGGTCCTAGGGGACATGAGAGGCGGGTGGGGGAGAGGTGGGTGGGGTAGAGGGGTGGGGTGGAG
>JACXGI010003108.1:19593-30344 GCA_016801175.1 Esox masquinongy | reverse complement strand
TGCATTCGCCTTTGTGTTTGTACCATGACAAAACCATTTACCAGCAGTGATGGTACAGAAGTTTCTCAAATACCCTTGGTTGCTTATCAATGCATTGATTGATTTGTGTGTTGATGTGATTAATTTGATTGTATATGGCTTTCCTCTCAATCTTGTGTTTAAGATGCAGAGAATAATGCAAAACACAGTACGCAATTTAAATACAAATGAACAAGTGGCAGCAAAGTGAATAGTATTTGCATTAATTCCACCAAGTGATCGCTATTGGGTGTGCAAGATGAATGTGTGTATCACCCTGATGTATCCTTAAAACCCAAGCATTTCTACAGTCTTTGAAGTATTGTTCTTACATGTCAATGTGTTTAGTAGTAAGCTGTACCCCCAGTCTTCTCCCTTCTTCTTCGCTGTGGGCTGGGCGGCAGTGCCGCTCACCACTTCTCAGTGGCCTTGAACCCAATACCTGTGCATGCAAAGCCAGCCACCTTACCAACAAGCCACCAAGAGCACTCAGACACTACCATCCACCACTCATACAACCTCACAAATGCACCAAGTCATTGCGTGACTTCATCCCCAGCGATACACAGCCCACAACCACTCCATTGATTTGAACCTACAACCTTCCACACCACAGTAAGTAACTCTACCAACCATCCACCGACACCTACTGCAAGTAACTAGTGCAGAGTCTATTTAACACCTAAATAGCCACCCACAGCAAGACTACAAGTCCCCAACCACACCCATTAGGAAGATATTCATTAATACTTCACCAAAGTACTATCAATCATTAGAACACCATTTAAACACCTACTAATACTCAGTAACATAGTCAATCAACCTGTCCATCAGGGACAGATGAGATACAGAACAACAGTCTCTGTAGACGTGTATCCCCATTCAATTCTCATTACTAACTTATCCCCTAGCCAGTACAGTCATGAGACTGGAAGTCCCAATGCAAAGCATCATAAGCAAAGACACCACACTTAGGTTTATTTCCTCACATGCCCTGCAATTCAAAAGTACACCCACTTCCATGACATACCTACATTACACTCCAATGATTTCTCAATGGACAACGGCATTAAAGTGTAGAAATAACTTCATAGCAAGGACACAAAAGCAATATCATGACTACACCTCTAACCAGGGACAACATATAAATTGACGGATTAATGCATCAAAGCCCTCCTGACAACCTAAACATGACAGGATTCAATGGCCTCAATGGGCCATACATAACAGCAATACAACAAAATTCCAACTTTATTCTGGAAATACATTACTTTCCTAAACCCAACCTTTTAAGAAAGACGGCTACACCGAGCCAGTTATTTTTTTTCCCCAGACATAAACAACCATCTCAAACAGAAAAACACCTGCAACCTTGTTATTACTCTGTTGTAACTGTGGAACCAAACAAGCGGGTGAATACTTTTGAGAACCATTGTATACAAACACATACATACTGTGTAAAGTTAGTAATGTGTCTTGCCATGACACACTTCAAATTGTGTTTGTCGAACCTCTCACTCAGCCTCATGGCACCTCAGGTCAGTGCACCGGTAGCCGAATGAAACGACAAAAATTCAGCCTTCCAGCGAGCCTGAAAAGAGCAAGCGACAACCGTTAATGCACTGTGGCAAGGAAAAACCCCCTCATAGGGACCAAAATTAGCAAAAACAAACAGGAACCGGACTCTGTAGGGTGCCCACTCTTCTAACTGTGCTGGATGAAGACAACACAAAATAACCTTTTGAGCCAAATCAATGTTTTGCAATCATCAGAACACAGACACCTCAAAGGCAGGTGGCCTCTCACCTGACTCCAACAGAATCCAAACCCAAACCAGGTGAACAAGAACAGACGGCAACCTGTAACCCAACACATCCACAAGCACTTAGCAGCAGGGATTTCTGAGAGTCATTTGGGCCAGGTACTTCAGAGGCGTGATCCAAGAGCTCATGTCCTCCTAAAGTCAAACAGGACACCAGAACAGTTAGACAGCATTCCTAGGATTCACAAGTATACCTCATCATACACCACCAACACCACCCCAACCTACCCCCCCACCCCTCAGGAGAAAATCTGCTCAACTACTTTCACTTCTCTTAGAAAGACACTGTTGTCATACCCGAAGCAGTTAAAAATCAGCATTTGTGGCACTCTGACCGATCCTAGGGCTCACTCTGATCTGTTTGAGTAAAATAAATAAATTTACAACAGAACAGGATCCATTCACTCACTGTTATGCATGTGGGCTGATTGGTGCAAGTCTGTCTACTGTATACTACATAATCAAATCTATCCTGTATTTAAGAGGGATTTCTGGGTATTGTGGAATACCCAGATGGCTGTTGGCTGACTGTCAGCATTCGGTCCCAAACTGCACCCCATTACCAACATGAAGCACTGCCTTACTGGTAACCCTGGTCAAATATAGCACACTACGGAGGTAGTAGTGGGTCATTTGAGATGTGCCAGCTGTCGGGGTAGTTTAGTGATGAGGCAGCGGCGGCGGGGTTGAAATGTGGCGAGGGGAGATATGGCGAGCGGCACCGACACCTAGCCCACGGCGTAAGGCCCTTCCTCATCAGTCAGCCAACCCTGCAGACGCCTCCTCCTCGCTTCCCAAATCACACCCTGCTCCCTTCAGACGGCGCTGCTTCGGACCTGAGCCTATGTGACGAGGGCACTATTTCTAGGGGACTGGGAGTCGTTGGGGACGCAGCCCCAGGCTGAGCTGTTTAAACGGCAGGCAGGTCAGGAGACCGACAGTAAATCCTCCTCGTTCATTCCTGCTTCCACCCACTTTCTTGATTAGCTCGACACAGGATTAAAAATCAGAGGTGGGAGATTAGCTAGCGAAGAACCGGATTGATGACGACAGGTTTTGGTTTTAGTATTTGGCCTTTTTCAAATTTAAAAACAACTATTTATCGGTGCGGCTGTGCGGTTGTAAAACCACGCGAGTCCCATTTTATTTGATTTCCAGCCTGGCGTCATTATCTGCCAAGTGCCGTGGTGGAGGGGAGTGTATTTGTCATGTTGGATGGGTCACCTTTGAGGTAGCTGTAGCACTTAAGACGAATGGGCTTGCTTGCTTAAAAGCCCCCCGTGAATCTGCAAACACCACAGACCAACCCAGTCGCCTGGACACCAGTCAGCAGTATTAGGAAACTGAGGAGAGACAAAAGTGATTATTTCTTCCTAATCAAGGTTTTTTTTTTTTTAAATAAGGTTCTATCTTCTAATTGCTGGTGGAGCATATTTAAAGTGGCTGTGCTGTGTGCTTGTATTTTAGCAGCATGTTAATTACAACAAATTTAGACATGGGGCAGCAGAAGAGTTCAAAGTCATTCAGAAGCTTAATAAGGGTGAGAAGGGGTGGAGGAATTAAAATTACACACACACACACACACACACACACACACACACACACACACACACACACACACACACACACACACACACAGTGTGAGGTAGGCCTCTGGGGGTCCTAAAAGGAAGAATATCATTAGTTATTAGATTATTAGGGATTTTAATGCATCGCTAATTACTACAGCACAATTAGCCAGCCTGACATGATTGGATCAGTATGCAGGGGGATGTGTAAAAGAAAATATGTTCTTCCTGGAATCACTTCCTTGAAGCACTGCGGTGCTCGGAATGTGTTAAAAAGACAAACGCTCGTTTCCTCGACACGTGTCTCTCCATCTCTAACACTCTTTCACTGTGTGACATCAGTGTGCTTTCCATATAACTCTATTACACTGCAGCCACTAGCCAGATAGCAGTATAAACGGAATAGGGAAATCAAATCAGCACAGCACTGACATTTACATTGTGTGTGTCTGCGTGCCTGTGCGTCTGTGCGTGCCTGTGCGTCTGTGCGTGCCTGTGCGCATGTCTGTCTACAAGGCTAGCTCCAACCATGAGCAAAATCAACGTTTGCTTGGGTTCCCCAGCAGATATGGAAGAACCCTACATCCATTACAATTTTTTTTTTAAAAACTGCCTTGTACTCCAGCGTTTCTATTACATTGTGTTCACACACAAATCTACTACATTCTCTTGATAACCGATGTGCAGCGAATAGACTTTTAAAATGAAGCATTTTCTATGCCATGAAGATAGTGACTTCTTTAGGGCTGAAGTGAGGGGCCATTACACCAAATCTCACAAGTACGAAAGGGTCTCACATTAAATCTGTTGTATAATGTTGTAACATTGTATAGGTTAAAAACACGCCAGCTAGCAGCCCTTCTCTTGCAACATCTGCCTCCAGCTGTTTGTGTCGGAGTGGCCAAGGAGACCAGGCTCGTGTTAATATTTGATTCCTTAAGTAATCAGCCTCTTATCGACCTTGCAATGTTGCCTCAAGTATTTATAATTAACGGTCGCTGTAGCCAAACACTTAAATGTAGGGTTCGCTTTGCCCTTAGATGTCTTAACTTGGTTTAAGTGAAAGCCTTTTCACTAGCAGAGATGCTAAATTTGCATCGGGATGATTTTACATAGATTGTGAGCCGTTGTAGTTAATATGCTATTGGCATGCAGTTTGCCGGGGCTTTTAAAGTAGCATTTTGATAAAGTTAATGCAGGTATTGCATATTCAATAGGAAAGTGCTCTTATTTAAACAATGTAAAGCTGTTTTTAAATGAGTGTTTCCTAAGCTGATTTGTTGGTTGCATTATGCTGATCACTTATCTTTAGCAGATGGGATTAGACTGACATGCCTCTATTCCATATAACCCTGTGTACATGCAAGAATATAACTTATTTCCACACAGCAGTAACCAGGTGTATTGTTTATAATCAGGGAAGGAATTTTAGGAATTTCGGGTCTTGCCGGCTGGAGTTGTACATGTGTGCTATGCCTTATTTATATATCCCTAGCTGACAGGCTTCTTGGACAAATCTTCCTGCCAGCCTGGTTTGGAAAAGTAGCTAGCTACTAGCTACACGGGGCTCAACATTCAGAGCCACCGACGGACCTGGGAAGACTTTACAAAACCATGTCATCCATGTCAGTGACCCAGTTCTGCTGAGAGTCAGTGATAATAATATTATAATAATGCTATTATAGTAATGCTTTTTAAGTCTATTGAATAGATTTAAAAACCGATTAATGCTCTTTGTTGGTGATGTTTATTATGTTTCACATGCGAGCTGCCCACACAGATTAGTCTGAGAAATGGACCGGCTGAGAGCGTGCACAGATCTCTGCCTGTTGTTTTCTCGTCACGGGGCAGTTCGGCGAGACAAACCGGCAAAATGTCAACAGGTTACGTTCATATATGTGAAGCGCTACTCCGTTATCGTGAAATAGAATTGCTAACACTGAAAATCTGTATTTCCTCTAGACTATTTGATGTTGAAATTATACTGCAATTAAGGCAGCCGATACAAAAGTTAGACTCATCCTAAAGTTTGGAATTTGTAAGCGGTTTTAATGAGATGACCTCACATTTGTTTTTCCGTTTTCTAAAATCATGGGTCTTGGTTTTGCTGCAGTAAAACCAATCGCATTGTCATGAGCGAGACTATATTGAATGTTCGCTTTAACTCCGTTTTCCATACAAACCGTTAGGTTTTTGTATTGTTTTAAAACGATGGTGTCAGTAAAACCTCTATCAATGAGTAACCTTTCCACATCTCCCAGCTGACTGTATAGTTAGCACATGAATATATACATTATTAGTGTTTGTAGCAATTATGGTGCATGGAATTTCTTTCATAAGACAATACCCACATTATTCAAACTTAATTGAGAATGGAAAATAAGATGAATGTCAATGCATAATGCAATTGGGAAGGCCTTTTCAAAATGCAATATTCATTGCCTACACTGGTCCAGTGGTCTAAATGCAACCCACAGACCACAAATCTGGTGGCCTCCCCCCGGACCACAAATCTGGTGGCCTCCCCCCGGACCACAAATCTGGTGTGTCCCCCCCGGACCACAAATCTGGTGGCCTCCACTCTACCAGCAGTACATCTCTTCTCTCTTACCCCACTGCCTATATTTTAAAAAGCATAACAGCTTAAATCATATATTTTAAAAGCATGATAAAAAATACATTATTTAAAAAGTGTCAAAGAATAGGCCTACCTCTGCATATGCTTACATTTCTCCCCTACTGAAACTTTCCTTACAGAGACGAGGATAATTATTACTGTGAACACTAGCTAACACTTCTGCTCTTCTAGATGGCCCCTGTTGCTTTCCATCTCCTGGGGCCAAGCCACCTCCTCAACACCCTCCTACCCCCCAGTCTCAGACAGACACCCTGAAGAGCCCCATCTCCTCCCTCATCTCCCCTCCATCTGCCCTCTCTCCGTCACTCCCTCTCCATCCCCTGCTGAAGTCAGTCCACTCGCTCCTTTTATGCTCTCCTGTCTTTATGTTGAAGGGTAACTTCCTGTAAGATTCATATTGATTTCCACTGATGTTTGTCTGTGCACTTCACAGCATGCCAGTCCCCTCTCCAACAATACACATCTAAAAGGTGCTTCTGGAGGCCCACTTTCTCTGTGTGAGCTCAGAGTAGGGCTGCGTCACAAATGGCTCCCTGTTCCCTATGCAGGGTGACATTTGGGGCACTCTCTCCCCTAATCCTCTCCCTCCCCCTCTTTCTCTCACCCACTTTCTTTCTCCCTCTCTTTCCTTACTCTCCCTCCCACCTTCAGAGTAGAGATTGTCATGTTGTATTGTCAACTGAACATTCACACCGACTTAATGTAGTGGCGGTCTGCTAACCTGGTTCTAAATAAATGACTTATTGTAAATGGCCTACCGTAAATGACCATTCTTCTCTCTGATCTGACTCCACAGTGACTTTTCTACCAGAGGCAGGTCCCACAATGCTGAAGAGGATGACACAGTCATCAACAAGACAACAAACACACAGATTCTGTCCCCAATGACACCCTCTCCCTACATAGTGCACTACTTTTCACCAGGACCTGAAGTATTGCACTATAGAACAGAGTGGCCGTAGAGACGGATCCACCGTGCTTCGCCCCGACAGACCGGGCACCGATGCATTGACACGTTATTACCTTAGTTACCGACAGCTTAAAACCAAGGCCTTTTTCTGATGTACATATCTATATATAATTTCAAGAACAATGCTTATTTTGTGTCAGAATTTTGCATTTAAATACTCTTTTTATAAAGCCGAATATTGAGCGATCCTATTTGAACTTCTGGGAACTTCTTTGCAATCTGCTGGATTTGTATTGCTAACTATTTTATTTACTTTTTTTTGTTTTAGGTGTTGTGTGTAAGGGATTGAATAATATTTTCAGGGTTTGTAACAAATGATTAATGGATTTACATGAACATGAATGGAAAACTGCTTATTTAAGACAAATTTTATACCTTGAGAGAAAAGTGTACATTTCTTGCATCACTTTAGAAAAAATAAATGAATATATTCACAACTGCTGTCTATGTGTGTAGTGTTCCATAATTGAGTTACGACAATGGTCAAGAGAATACCCAACGGAGAATGTGCTTTCCGCTATAAAGGGCCTTTTGAGACAGACTGGCTACAAGACAGCCATGAGAAAAGGTTAGAAAAGGGAAAGGATTTTCCGGGATGGGTTGCATCCAAAGATGATGCTTCTACTTAGAGGGGATAAGTAAATCTGTTGACACTAGCACACTGTTGATTGACATATTTAACCTGCCTGATGTCCTGTGGACCACTTCGACAGAATGGATCTAGGCTGGGGAAGCACTTGTCTGACCCCCGACCATCAGCACCGGATCCCCTCAAGGCTGCGTCCAGTCCCCCCTACTCTTCTCCCTGTACACCGATGGCTGCACCTCTGGTCACCGCTCTGTCACGCTTCTGTTCCAAGTTTGCGGATGACACCGCCCTCATCTGACTTGTTTCTGATGGAGACGAGTCCGCCTACAGGTGGACCATCTGGTGTCCCGGTGCAGTCCGAACAACTTGGAGCTCAACACCCTAAAGACAGTCGAGATGACGGCTGCCCTCCCCCCATCGCCCTGGATGGCTCCCCAGTCGACTCTGTGCATTCCTTTCGCTTTCTGGGCACCACTGTTGCCCAGGAGCTCAAGGGGCAACGTTACAAAGAAAGCACAGCAGAGGATGTACTTCCTGTGGCGGCTAAAAAACTTACAAAGACTATGATGGTGCATTTCTACACTGCCATCATAGATTCCATCCTAACCTCCTCTATCACCGTCTGGTACACTGCAGTCACCGCCAAGCAAGCAAGCAAGCTTATTTATATAGCACAATTCATACATAGAAGCAATTCAATGTGCTTTACAGTGAAAATAAAAAATACAAAATGCAATGGAATTAAGTCAGATTGTTACAATTCTCTAGCTCAGATGTCTCCAGGGGGACTGCATGAACTTCAACACCCCGGTATCTCAATCCTCGCATTCCAATGAACCCGTCTGTCCCTATGTGAGATAATCATTGCATCAATGGCTTACTTGGCTCTCTCCAGGGGGACATTTATGCCATTTCTGTACATGCATTTTATATTCATCCTCAATTAATTACAGTTACCATAACTGTTTACTGTACCATCCCGGTATCTCAATCCTCACGCTCCAGCACTTGGATAAACTCGTCAGTCCTTTTGTGAGAAAAATGCTACATCGATGTCTAAACAGCAGCACAAGAACTTGCATTATCCTTCATCCGCAAATTGTTACATTTACACAGAGGTTATTCCTCTGATAGCACCAGAACTTGCGTTATGATTGGTAAAATATAGCAAAATATACATTTAATAACAAAAATAAATAAATAAATCAAGAAAAGAAATAAAATACAGCATAATAATGAAACAGAATAAAAAAATAGAAAGAATAAAACAAAATAAAACAAGATAAAAACATAGGAAGCTATAAAAGCTGTTAAACAGATTAAACAGTGCGGTCAAGTTTAAATGAGTTTAAGAGCTCAGTCATAGGCACGTGAAAAGAAATGTTTTTAACCTGGATTTAAAAATGTATACCTTTGGTTTACGTCTAAGATCTTCTGGTAGTTTATTCCAGTTGTGTACAAAATAACTGCTAAACGCAGCTTCTACATGTTTAGTTTGGACTCTGGACTCTACTAGCTGACCTGTATTCGTGGATCTAAGAGCCCTGCTCGGTTTATATTCTTCAAACATATCAGAAATGTATTCGGGTCCTAAACTATTCAGAGATTTATAAACTAAAAGCACCACTTTAAAATCTATTCTGTAACTGACTGGAAGCCAATGCAAAGATTTTAGAACCGGAGTGATGTGCTCTGTTCTCTTGGTCCTGGTTAACATTCTAGCAGCTGCATTCTGAATGAGCTGCAGCTGTTTTAGTCTTTTTGGGGAGTCCAGTTAAGAGGCCATTACAGTAGTCAACTCTACTAGAGATAAAAGCATGGATGAGCTTCTCTTGGTCTTTTTGGGACGCCAGGCCTTTGATTCTGGCTATATTTTTTAGATGATAGAATGCTGTTTTGGTGACCGATTTGATATGACTGTTAAATGTGAGGTCTGAGTCTCAGAACACCAAGATTACGCACTTGATCCCTGGTTTTAAGGGCCCGAGAATCCAGCTCTTTACTAATATTGGTCTTTTATTTTTGTAGCCAAACACAATCTCAGTTTTATCTTGGTTTAATTGTAGACAATTTTGGTTCATCCAGGTATTTATGTGCTCTATACAGTGACACAGAGAGTCTATTGATCTGTTGTCATAGGGTTCGAGAGCCATATATATATTTGAGTATCATCGGCATAGCTGTGGTAGTTAATGTTGTTGTTCTGTGGAATTTGGCCTTGAGGTAGCATTTAGAGATTGAACAGAAGCAGTCCAAGAACTGATCCCTGTGGAACTCCACATGTCATAGCCACCCTATCAGATTCATGATTACCAATCATGACAAAGTAACTCCAGCCATCTAGATAAGATCTGAACCAATCAAGGACTGTCCCAGAGAGTCCTACCCAATTTTCCAGCCTATCTAGAAGTGTTCTATGATCTACAGTGTCAAATGCTGCACGGAGATCTAATAGAACTAGAACTGTTATTTCATCTGAATCAGTATTCAGCCATATATCATTTAAAACTTTAATCAGGGCCATTTCAGTACTGTGGAGAGGTCGGAAGCCTGACTGAAATTTGTCTAAGAGACCGCTTGAGTTCACAAAATTGCTGAGTTGATTGAAGACAACCTTCTCAATGATCTTGGCTATAAAAGGGAGATTTGATACAGGTCTATAATTGTTCATTATAGATGCATCAAGTGTTCTCTTTTTTAATAGGGGCTTAATGGTAGCTGTTTTTAGAGACGTTGGGAAAATGCCTGATTGCAGAGAGCTATTAACTATTTGCTGCAGGTCCACTGTTATAGAGCCAAGGACAAGGGCAGGCTGCATCACATCATCTGCTCTGCAGAGAGTGTGATTGGCCGCAATCTGCCGTCTCTACATGACCTACTGTACACACCTCCAGGACGCGGAGGCGAGCGGCAATGATTGGGTCTGATCCCTCTCACCCAGGAAATGGACTATTCAGAACTCTCCCCTCTGGCAGAAGGTTGAGATCTCAAGACCAAAACCTCTCACCACAAGAACAGCTCCTTTCCTACAGCAGGTCTCATGAACATGCCCCCAGAGCCAAACTGCCTATAGCCCGCCACACACACACACACACACACACACACACACACACACACACACACACACACACACACACACACACACA
>JACXGI010003108.1:0-19493 GCA_016801175.1 Esox masquinongy | reverse complement strand
AAGATGGCGGTGCGGCTCAGTGTCTACCCAGTTGTTGCAAATTGCAGTAATTTACTTAATGGTTATTCACTCAGTACAGCCTAGCAAACACTCTATATAGCCAACAAGAATTCCTGGACATCGGAACACAATGCACAGGAAGAGTTTGACAACTTTCACCTCCCACCGGAGATTGTGAGGACTCCTTGGGAGATGCTATATTCGCATTGACGACTGGTGGTGCCCGGAGGTGGCGTTGAAATTGTAAACAAAGGCGTGGGAAGCGTGGAGGTATCCGGGCTACGCTAATGCTAGCCCCCTATCGGCCTTCACTACCTAGCCTTTTCCTCGCTAACGTACGGTCACTGGCGAATAAGATGGACGAAATACGACTGAGAATCATCTCACACAAATGGTTTATGGATTGCAGCGTCATGATTTTCACGGAAACGTGGCTTAACAACAACATACCCGACAACGCAATTGAGCTGGATGGCCGAGATGTCTTCAGAGCGGATCGGATTGAAATTGATTCTGGTAAGACTAGGTGGTGGACTGTGCATTTATGTAAACAAAACATGGCATTTATGTAAACAAAACATAACTTAACTGGGAATCACTGCGCAACCAATCTGGAATACCTGATGATTAGATGCAGGCCTTTTAACTTGCCTCTGGATTTTACATCTACAGCTCTGGAAAGAATTAAGAGACCACTGCAAAATTATCGGTTTCTCTGGTTTTACTATTCATAGGTATGTGTTTGAGTAAAATGAACAGTTTTGTTTTATTCTATAAACTACTGACAATATTACTCCCAAATTCCAAATAAAAATATTGTCATTTAGATTATTTGTAGAAAACAACTGGTCAAAATAAAAAAAGATGCATTGTTTTCAGACCTCAAATAATGCAAAGAAAAATTCAGATTCATTTTACAACAACAAAATACTAATATTTTAACTTAGGAAGAGTTCAGAAATCAATATTTGGTGGAATAACCCTGATTTTTAATCACAGCTTTCGTGCGTCTTGACATGCTCTCCACCGGTCGGTCAAATTGCCGTCGGGTGACTTTATGCCAGTCCTGGCACAAAAATTCAAGTAGCTCGGCTTTGTTTGATGGCTGGTGACCATCCATCTTCCTCTTGATCAAATTCCAGAGGTTTTCAATGGGGTTCGGGTCTGGAGATTGGGCTGGCCATGACAGGGTCTTGATCCGGTGGTCCTCCATCCACACATTGATTGACCTGGCTGTGTGGCATGGAGCATTGTCCTGGTGGAAAAAACAATTCTCAGAGTTGGGGAACATTGTCAGAGCAGAAGGAAGCTGGTGTTCTTCCAGGATAACCTTGTACTTGGCTTGATTCATGCGTCCTTCACAAAGACAAATCTGCCCGATTACAGCCTCACTGAAGCATCCCCGGATCATCACCGATCCTCCACCAAATTTCACAGTGGGTGCAAGACACTGTGGCTCGAAGGCCTCTCCGGGACTCCATCCAACTGTTAGATGACCGGGTGTTGGGCAAAGCTGAAAATTTGACTCATCAGATGACCTTGCTCCGTTCCTCTACGGTCCGATCCTTATGGTCTTTTGCAAACTTCAGCCGGGCTCTTCTTTGCTTCTCATTGATGAAGGGCTTTTTTCTAGCTTTGCACGACTTCAGCCCTGCCCCTAGGAGCCTGTTTCGAACCGTCCTCACCGTGCAGTTCACCCCAGCTGCTGTTTGCCATTCTTTTTGTAGGTCACTTGATGTCATCCTACGGTTGTTGGGTGACATTCGAATGAGCTGACGGTCAGTGGACAGCCGTTTTCACCCTCTGCCAGTCTGTAGCTTTGTTGTCCCCGATGTCTGTTGCTTGACCTTGTTCTTATGAACCGGCATCTTTGAAATTTTCAGGATGGAAGCAACCTGACGCTCACTGTATCCCTCTGCCAGTAAAGCCAAAATTGAACCCTTCTTTTCCTCTCTCAAAGCTTTTCTTTTCAACTCTTTTGTCATGCTGAATAGTTATTTTTCATTCAAATTGCCTTTGAGGTACTACTCGCACTGTTTTTGCCATCCAACTGGTCCTATTGCAAGAGGATAGTGATGACCACAGCAGTGGTTTTTATACCCTTCCTCATTAAATTAGATTTGGTTCTGCTAATCACCTAACCAGTACCTCATTAAGTAAAATGAGGTGTGCCTGTGTTGGAATGTAACAGACACTGGAATGGAATGGCTGCCATACATGTAGAGATGCTGATTTAAGAAAAATTAGGAGTGGTCTCTTAATTTTTTCCCAGAGCTGTATTGTTGTTATGACAGTCCACATACTCCCAGATGCTAATGCTAAGCTAGCAATTAAAGAACTGCAGGCTGCCGTTAGCAAAACAGCAGACAGAACACCCTGATGGTGTTGTGATTGCAGGGGACTTAAATCATTGAAATCTGAAAACAGTTTTTCCCAAATCCCACCAAAATGTCTCCCGCCCCACCAGAGGAGACAATACACTAGACCACGTGTACACAAACATTCCGGAGGCTTCCAGAGCCATTCCCCTCCCCCACCTGGGACAGTCTGACCATCTCTCGCTATTCCTACTCCCCAAGTATTTACCCCTCATTAACGTGTGAAACCATCAGTGAGGACAGTCAAAGTGTGGCCAGAAGGGTCAGACTCACTTCTACAGTACCAGGTTCAACACACAGACTGGAGTTTGTTTACCACTCAAGCCACCCTTGACTCCCCTACGGACATCGAAACATATGCTTCCTCCGTTCTGGATTGCGTCAACATCTGCACCAACGTCACCAGCTGTAAACAAATAAAGTCCTTCCCCAACCAGAATCCGTGGGTGACCAGAGAGGTCCGACAACTGTTTAAGGCACGCAACGCCTCTTTCAGATCCAGCGATGCGGAGGCCTACAGAACATCCAGGGCCAACCTGAAAAGGGGCATCAAGATGGATACAAATGACCACAAACTGCAGACCGAGGAACATTTCCACAACAACTCCAAGCTGAACACCCCCCCACCCCCCAAATTCCTGGGTGTCCACATCCGAGGACCTCTCCTGGACCCTCAACATCTCAGCCCTGGTCAAAAAGGCACAGCAGTGCCTGTACTTTTTGAGGAGGCTGAAGAAAGCCCGCCTGTCCAAGAAGATGCTTGTGAACTTTTACCGCTGCCCAATCGAGAGCATTCTGACAAACTGCGCCAGTGTGGTTTATCAGCTGTTCCATAGCCGACCGGAAGGCCCTGCAACGGGTGGTGAAAACCACCCAGCACATCACTGGTGCCCAGCTTCCTGCCATCGCAGACCTCCAGCGGTGTCTGCGCGGGGCACTCCGGATCATCATGGACCCTTTCACATCCAGGCAACTAACTGTTTGCCATCAGGCAGGCGGTACAGGTCTCTTCGGTCCCACACCAGCAGGCTCAGTTTCTCCCCATCTACTGTAACCCTGCTGAACTCTGTGACCCATCACTTACCATACACCCCCCCCCCCCCCTGGGACCTTGTTGCACTACACCCTTGTACTACTCTGACACTGCCTTGCTATGCCTGATAGTGGAGGTTTTCAGTGGTTACAGGTACGTGTCTACCTCAGGAACCTCACCGCTGCTATACCTGCATTTCAGTTGCACATGCATCTTGTACATTCAGTTTGCCTCTTTGCGCATTTAGAATTGCCTTTGTGCCTGCATTTTTACAGTTGTTACACACGCATGTCTACCTCGGGACCTCACTGCTGCTATCTCTGCATCACATGATACCTTAATACATCACTCCTTCATTTGCATATCTTGAATGCCATTTTGAAATTGCCATTTGTACCCAAACAGCTATTATCCCACTTGTAACATACACTATACCTAATACTTGTAACATTTCTGCCCTCCTCTGTTTGCCTTATTTCACATTTAGTATTGCTCATCTACACATTCCAATGGTAATATACGTAATACTTGCCCTCTATTTGCACTTCTGGTTAGATGCTAACTGCATTTCATTGTACTGTAATTGTACTGTTCACTGACAAAGTTGAATGTAATCTAAATTGTTGCAACAGGCCCGAAGAAATTCCTTGTTTGTTGTAAAACTTACTTGGCAATAAAACTCTGATTCTGATGGTCCTGTTTGAAGGATAGCCAGAGGATGGTTCAGGCTAACAGACTAATTTTTTTTTACTTTATTTAACCATTATTCAACCGGGGCGAAAATTGAGAACCATTTTCAATGATGACCAGCCCAAAGGAATTCAATTGCAAGATGACAAGACTAAACCCAAAACCACACTGATAACCACATAAGAATAATAAACACCAAAACAAGGAAATAGACCGTTTACATGAAATGACGAGAGAGAAACAAGTACAGATGGCTTTGACAGATTGAGCAGGTGCAATGATCAGACAGCAGCTTGTTTAGTTTCGTTTTGAAAGATTGAAGTGTGATGAAAGTGGGTGCTTCAGGAGTGACCAGAGTGAGAGATATGCCAAAACAGATGTTAAGGACTCATAACTAAGCTAGACATCTTAAAGGACTCTAAGTTGGTACCAGTGAGTATGACATTGTGTACGCAGTGATAGCAAGTTAATCTCAGTGCAAAGGTCACAGTGATGTCTGGTGAAGGGGTCAGAGTGCAAAGGGCACAGTGATGAGTGGCAAGGGGTCAGAGCATGAAGGTCACAGTGATCATTGGTAAAGGTATCAGTGTAAAGGTCACTGACAACTGTTGAAGGAGGCACTGGGCATAAAGCGAATGGCAGTGTGCTAAATGCATCCAATTTACTGAGGAGCTT
This sequence comes from Esox masquinongy, assembly GCA_016801175.1. Classification (NCBI taxonomy): domain Eukaryota; kingdom Metazoa; phylum Chordata; class Actinopteri; order Esociformes; family Esocidae; genus Esox; species Esox masquinongy. The sequence goes on along the minus strand of JACXGI010003108.1, from coordinate 14,717 downwards.
TTTAGCAGTAAGCCTTTGTACTGCATCACTAGAGCTGAGGATTAGCAGGTTGATATTTACAAGTGCGGGTTGAAGGTTGGTGTTGTTAAATCAGTAGAAATAAACTACGAAAAACCATGAGGGCCGACCCAGCGACCCTGGGGGCCGACCCAGCGACTCTGGGGGCCGACCCAGCGACCCTGGGGGCCTCATGGAAGACGACCTGCTCATTATAGTGTTTTAAAATTTGACACTAATGAGAGGAGGCCGTTTCACAGAGTTGCCTTTGCGGACACAGAAAATACAACAGGGATCACTAAGGTCAAGGCAGAAGACGACAGCAGTGCCCTTAGAAGGCAGACTACCGATTATGACATTGTTAAGATTTAGTGTTGAATTGGGAGAGCTTGGGAGAGATTTGAAGCATCTAATTGGAGCTGTACAGATTTTGATGGTTTGAGCACATCCAAGTTGAGGTAGCTTATCAACACAAACTCAGAAAAGGAGAGGGAAATCACGTTCACTAAGGTCAATCAGAGTGCAATCAGTCATAGCGGGAGGCCTATAGAAGACAGACAGGAGCAGAGGGAGTTCTATAGCAGACAGCAACAATGACGGAGGCGGTCTTTGACTTAGATTTTTACCAGCAGCCGCTCCAACTGTTTAAGCAGAGATTTTGAGAAAATGACAGGGCATTTTACAGTCTCCTTACAATAAATAGCCAGCCGCCCTCACACTGAGGAACAGTCCTGATGGAATATATTAAACGTGGAATGAGAGCCTCTGAGTTTGAGGGAGTGAGATCTGTCAAGGCACACATTTCACACCATATTGCATAGAAATTGTCTATCATCAGACAGAATACATTGAAATATGCTGGACTGCAACAGCACTGATGCAGGTTAATGAAGATGTAGTTGTGGAACAGTGGAACAGCAGTGAAAGACTTTTCCATCTTTTGTCCACCAGTCCCTCTGTCTTCGGCTGTCCCATGGTCCACCCGTTTTGGCCGTTTGTTTTGTCTGCCTGCCCCTCTGCGTGTTTCTACCTGACTGTGTGTCTGCCTGTCTGACTGCTTACATCTTTCAGACTGCCTCTCTCTCTTTCAGTTCGTCTGTCTGCCTGCCTGCCGCCCTACCGTGTCCAACCTGTCCTGTCTTGGTCATTCTCAGTGGGGATTCAACCCCCTTTAGCTGCTATACTGCGGGACTATTTTTTGGTAGTATTCCTTCCCACACGCTGGGAGTCCGTTACCCTTCATGCCGACTGTGGCATTTAGCCATTTAAACATCCCTATGGCGACAAGCACCAGTAAAGCGTGTCGGAAAAGGAATTGGCCTCGTATTTCTCCATTCTCAGTGTGCTTGTGTCTGTTTTGTCTCTCTACGCACAACTGTCTGAGTCTGCGATTTAAATCACCCCTGACCCCAGTTGCAGTGTCATCAGTAGCCGCGGATCCGACATCATCAGTAGCCGCAGATCCGACATCATCAGTAGCCGCAGATCTGACAGTGTATGTGGACGAATCAGATGAAATACATAATATTTGTACATTTGCTTGAATGTTATTCCAATCTGATTATATGAAGAGTGCTAATGAGTGATCATTAAGCTTTATTGACAGTTGGCTGAAAATGTTTTTAGTTTGATTCAGATACAACGGACTTGCATTTGAAGTTCTGAATACTAGAGAATTAGTCTGATGAAGCGGCTGTGTGTGTGTGTGTGTGTGTGTGTGTGTGTGTGTGTGTGTATATATTACAGGATTTGCCAGAGGAAATGTGTAATTATGGCTGTATTCATCCAACCTGAAGGATCAGACTAGTTACTTTATCAAGGTGTGCCAGCGGTCCATGAATGGTTTCACTTTGTTATTATGATGAGAGACGGCAAGGTGTGTGTGTGTGTGTGTGTGAGTGAGAGAGAGAGAGAGAGAGAGAGTCAAAAGTGCTGGGGTGGGATTGGTTAGCAGTCATTTGCATTTGCTAATGGTCCACTGATGCCAAGTTGTTATCAGTTTGAGATAAATTAAAAAACGGGCTTCTTGGCAGACACCAACATGCAAACCGTTAGTCCAGCCGAAGCTATTTGCATGTCATAATAGCCCTGTTTAGCATAAAATGTCACACTGTAAGAGAGAATGAGGCTGTTAATTGCATGTCCTTATTACAGTGCTTTAATAGGCAATGTCCATGCTCCAAATAGCACTCACTCCCTACAGAGCACTCACTCCCTACAGAGCACTCACTCCCTACAGAGCACTCACTCCCTACAGAGCACTCACTCCCTACAGAGCACTCACTCCCTACAGAGCACTCACTCCCTACAGAGCACTCACTCCCTACAGAGGGCTCTGGTCAAAAGTAGTTCATTATTCAGGGAACAGGGAGCCATTTGGAAAATGCAGTTACAGTACAAGCAGTGTATCGGTGGTCGGACACTTCACCTCACAGCCACATGGATCTTAACCATTCTGAGCAATGATAATGACAACTAGGAAGGGGGAGTAAATTTAAGGTGAATGACACCTTAGTGGAACATAGGTGTGAGGAACCGCGGTCCGAGGGGGCCGACTGTGAGGAACCGCGGTCCGAGGGGGCCGACTGTGAGGAACCGCGGTCCGAGGGGGCCGACTGTGAGGAACCGCGGTCCGAGGGGGCCGTGAGTACAGTACAACGAAATGCAGTGAGCATCTAACCAGAAGTGCAAATAGAAGATGGCAGAAATTTACTAGTATTTACAAGTAAAATGTATGTTACAAGTGGGATGTATAGATGTGCAATGAAGGCAAATGCAAGTGCAAATGACATTTCAAAATGTGCAATGAAGGCAAAGGTAGCATGTGCGACTGAAATGCAGGGATGGCAGTGAGATTCCCGAGGTAGACATGTACATGTAGCAACTGAAAAACATCCTCATCAGACTTCGTAGAGCAGCGTCAGAGTCCAGTAGTACAAAGAGTAGTGGAACAAGGTCCCTGAGAGGCGGTACTAAGTGGTGGGTGGGTGTGGTTAGTGTTGGTCACAGAGTTCAGCGAGGTTACAGTAGTAGGGAAGCAACTGTTCCTGAGCCTGCTGGTGCAGAACGATATGAAATGGGACATTTCTATCCATGCATTTTAATGCACATTATCTAATTAGGAAATATGGATGGAAATGACAAAAGCCGACTGACAATATTAGTAAAGATATTTTACACATGCTTGAGGTTTTTTTCCCCCTTTTGTTGAGTTGATGCGACAAACAAGCGAATGAAATGAAATTATGTTTCTCTATGAAATTATAATGTTGCAAAATAACATAACGGCGCATTTGTGCACAACAATTCTAAACTAGGTTTAAACAAACTAAAATTAAGAAGCAAATAAGTTTCAGTAAATGATCTGCGCCTGTAACTTACCACAGTGCTGTCAAAGGCTCTTCTGCACCAATGCGCTATATCCTAACTGATGGAAACAGACAATTCACGTTGTTGAGACGTTTCTAACATTGGCGCAAAAACCCCTTATTCAGATTGGAAATATGATTTTGGATTCAAAATATTGTGCAAAAAGATCCTTGTCATAAAAATAATTGCCATCTGGCTCAATAATCACGATCAGGCAGTTATGTAATAATCGCAACTGCCCTGTTATAGGGAGTTGGATGAACACTTACTTGCCTGATTACGTGGAAAAAGTAAAAACCCAAAAGTTCTTTAAATATTACATTTTTCTGGATCTTCCACGAACACAATGTTTATTTTTCCCTCAATTTTAGTAAAAACTAAAATACAGCCAAATGTCAAGGGTGGAAACCTGTTCACCACCACTGAGTGACCTTTCAGATGTACCCCTCCAGAAATAACCTGAAATAATGGTGACAGATGTTTGGCGGTGGGGCCTTTCTTCCCAACTTTAAATTTTTCAATTATTTAAGCTAATGTGTCACTGTGAAAGGTTTGCTTTTTTGTACAGAAAATGTCTTTCAAAATAAAGATCCCTGATAATTCCCTAAATAAACGTGGTTGGTCTGTCAGATGCGTCCCGGGCCTCTTCGCCTGTCATATCCAGTTGATTATAGAATCCCTTCTAAGTAGCCTAGCCATGAAATTGCATTTGGAAATTATAATTATACACTGTTATTTGTTGTGTCACATCTGATTACCAGGCAAACTGACTCTTCCAAGACATCCAATCCATCAGGAATTAGGAACAAATAAAAGGAACAAATGAACAGCATTCTATTGGTTTTCTTCAGTCTGTTGCTTGCAAGTAATTTAGCAAGATTTATCTAAAACAACAATCCTGAACCAACAACCAAACAAAATCATTTTAACAGTAATAGAGTGAGTTGGAGTGTCATGAACAGAAAAGTCTTTTTTTTTATAAATTCACTGGAATTCATCCTCTGAACTGAAACGGAAAGAATTTCATGTTTGCCTCAGATTCTGTGTCTCAAAAGACCGTGGATATTGACAATTTGAATTCCAATAGTGCATTGCATCAACTTGAGGGTAAATCTGCTCCAGCAAACAAGTTCTCCTTTAACTGATGACTGTCAACAAGATAAAGAACATACAACCCTGAACCACAAATTAACAACCCTTAGTCAACACACAACCCACCACTTAAAAACCTCATCAGGAACTTTGGCCCTGATATAACATAACAGTTAGGAGTGTGGCTTGACGCTCAACGGAATTGGGTTTGAGCCCTGGTAGAAATGACAACATTAAAATACAGTGGACAGAAGATTATAATGTAGAAAAGACTAGAACAGCTATAGATGGGCCAGTCCTGAGGGCCAATGAGCCGGATATTTGAACAACACATCTGCCAAGAACAGCGGCCTTACAGCCAATCACAGGGGAACAATTCCATGGCTACCAAGCCAACTATTATCCCTGCCTGCCATGGCAACGCCAGCTGGGCATTGAGGCAGGAAGTGACTGGCACTTCACTGTCAACCTCCTGCCCTGGCTGTCTTCCCCATTGGCCAAGCCACGCAGAGTGCTCCAATCAGTGTCACATGAATACACCATGCAAATATTTCAGTCAGACAAAATAAACGCATAAGAAAAAAGCATGAATATGGACAGTCCACAGGTAAGTTTGGCATCTGTATATCCCAGATGTTAAAACGTTTTGGTAAAGCTACTGTTATTTAGGAAGTCATTTACAGCACGGGTTCAGTTTGAGACCAGTGGGTACGTTCGTATATTACATCTCTCAATATTACGTTTTTTTTTTCCTTTTCTGCCAAGACTGTACTAAATCACTCATTTCTAAGGACGACCCGCTGTGCCATGTTTCACCTTCAGGGGCTTTTACCGTTTAAAACACAAGGACGGCATAGATCGGGAAGTAAACACACACAATCCAACTGTTCAACTCCATAAATCTCCCAAAGACAGATCATCTTTCACCAAGATTAGGATTCCTTTTTGTGTTCCCCATCAGATAAGGCTCTGTTTTGCTCTCCATATCCATCCCCTCTTCATCTCTCGCTCCCTCACCTGCTCTCAAATCCTTTTATCTTTGCCTCTCACTTCTCTCTCTCTCTGTATCCTCTCTCACTCTATCCTTCTGTTTCTGTATCTCTCACCCCCACACTCCCTCCCCCATTCCCCTACACTGCCCCTTTGCCCCCCTACCCCCCCCTCACCTCAACAACTAGCTGGTTTGTTATGCAACACAATGCCGGTAAAATCTCTGCACTTTCCAGGTTTTAAATTTGAAGCAGGTCAAAACACTAAACATTCCGTCACCTGAGAGACAAGGAGCTTTCCGACCCCACAGAGCATAAATCAGACATGATCATGGGCTCTCTAGCCCCCTGGAGCATGAAGCAGACATGATCATGGGATAGGAGAGCGCAAATTGACGGACATCATCCATAAATTGCACCCTATTCCCCATAGGGTCTGGTCAGATATAGTGCACTACATAGGGAAGGGGAGCCCTAGGGTCTGGTCAGAAGTAGTGCACTACATAGGGAAGGGGAGCCCTAGGGTCTGGTCAGAAATAGTGCACTACAGAGGGAAGAGGAGCCCTAGGGTCTGGTCGGAAGTAGTGCACTACATAGGGAAGAGAAGCCCTAGGGTCTGGTCGGAAGTGGTGCACTATTTTAGGAGCAGGTTGCCAGTTGGGACGCGGGAGAGTCCGGTTGAGATTCCAATCATTCAAGCGGTAGTGGAGGTCGGATTGGGGTCAAGACGGATCGGCTACTGGGGAAAAAACTACTCAATTTTTTAGTGTTTCTTTAAACAGCCTTCATCTTCCATCATCCAGTGGAGTCTTGTTTTCAGTGTTGAGGTTTTCCAAGAAGGCTGAGGATTGTAGAGGACAATGGAGTAGCAGTGTTATGGGTTGATGGAGTACCGTGTTGGGGGTTCTCTTTTCAATTTATTTTAACTACATATTCATGCATTTTGTCTTAATTCTAACTTTTCTAGGTCGCTACTTAAATGAGAATGTATTCACATGTCAGGTAAAATGAAAAAATACCTTTTTGCCTTTCCTTTCACCTATTTGACTATATAAAAAGACATCAGGGGGTTCTCTCTTCGCAGGACATACAGAAATGAATACAAGGTTAATATTTATTACCTTTCCCTGTAAGTATGAGTACTCAATGGGCAGCTGCTGTATTTGAGGAGTCCATTTAATTAAATATTGACAGGTGCAGAAATAAGTCTCAAGACGTCAGGATTGAGAGTTCCTAGCGCCCTGACTATTTTTCAGGACGTCGTCTGGAGAAAACAGTTGATGCATTACTAGTCGCACCTTCAGCGAATCCCATCTCCTATAACAGATACATGACGAATGACAATGATAATCTCCCATACTGGTGGATATAAATCCTTTAGATCTGGTTTTTTTTCCCCACTTTGACGTGTTATTTTATTGGAAGACACAGCAGTCATGACTCACTGGCGTCTCGACTGATGCATAGGCAAACTGATGCAGAAGTTTTTTTTTTTTTAAGAAAACCATTACTGGCTGAAATCTATCAGACCATTACTTTGGATAGGTACTTGTCTAAAAAAACAATACTGATAACAACAACAGGAGTTACTGTAAATCACGAACAGAACAATCCTGACTGGAGAGACTTGCTAATTGTAATTAGTAACTAGGGGCTTAAATTCAGGTGCTTAAAAGTTAAGGGGTTTGAACTTAAAGAACGTCTGATGGTGAAGGAGTCAGACATTGTACAAAGGTAGGCCGTCAGTCGTTTATAGGAGGCTTCTAATGCCCCACCCACCCCAACCCACCCCTTATTAGATTTCACCAACTTATCTGTGTCTAACTAGATACTCTTGCTGAAGCGGCCACAGACGACTAGAGGGCAAAAAGGCAGGCAGGCAGCTGGAGGAATAACAGTCTCGTATACACCGTTTCCCCTGTGGGAAAGCCTTTCATCTGATGTAGACCCAGAATCAAAATGCTGTGTTTTAGTAAGCTGCAAAGACATTATTCTCATCTTCAACCGATCCAAGATGGCGCCTTTGCCGAATTCTATTTCCTAAATAACACTGATTAAACATTGATCAACTATTCTTCATTCCAAAAATAGCTTTTAGAGTGTCACGCGGTTGGCAGTTGTTTAGTCATTAATAAACCAAAGCATGAGGGACGTCGCTGACACGGTCCTCAAACGCTGGCCCAGGCAAAAGAACCGTCAAACACTGGGGCAACCGGGACAAAACCAATCCTTCACGAGCCCTGCCAAACTCGGTCAAACCCACACCCATCCATCCGACAATACGATGCGGCTGAGTTGCAAACGAATCAATCTCTAATGTGCCTTGTGTCCTAATAGTATTCTAACCCTCAATAATTGAATCGCTGCTCAGCGATCTGCAAACAAATGTAAGCAACAGTTCAGCCAGCCGACACTCAGGAGGGAAATGAGTAGAGATCGATCTCCACGACGCTTCTCAAACGGGACTCCACTCGTTCACTAGTTCTGGATTTTAGGGCTTATGAACAGCAGTGCACTACAGAGGAAGTGGAGTTCCATTTGGGACGCCCTTACTGTATGTTTAACTAATGAGTCAGCAACGCATTCTGGGAGCTGCACGCTCACTGTGTGAGGGAAACGCCTGAGTTTATAATGAGTTTGGTTTTTCATGCTCCATCTCGTTCTCTCTCACTCTCCATCTGTACCTCTGGCTTTTCTATTTCTCTCCCAGTTCTTCTGTCTCTGCTTTTCTCGTTCTGCCTTCAAGCCTCTAATCATGTCCCCCCACTTACAAAATCCCAACTAATCATCCTGACTCCCCATCTTAATCATTTGAGGTATAAGATACTGTATTGACGAAAGAGGTGTAGATATCAATAGTGTTATGATTACTTCTGAAACCAGTCTTTTTTTAACACAAGTAATTTGTGATACAAGCTTATATTGACTGAAGAGGTGATCAATAGCGGTATAATCACTGCTGTGACATAAAATGGAAATGTAGGAAAATGTATACAATCGCTCAAGTTAGTTGTTCTAATCGAATACCATTTAAAACGTAAAATTAGAATATAAGATCGGCAACCGTACAGTGTCATCCTATTTCTTTTCGTACCCTTCAGCCAAACGAATTAACGCAAATTGTATTTCACATTTGCAGGTAAATAGTTAAACAAGCTAGGTTTTATCAGGTATTAATCTCAAAATCACTGTGTAGCCAAGATGATGTTGTGAAGGCCTGTCACCTTTACGTAGCCGTGTTAAAAACGAGACATCCCATGACATTTGGAACACACGCCCCTCAGAAAAATTAAGGGAGCACGTAATCATCACAGTTATAACACCAACAAGTCCAACAGTCTCTCCTGGGAGTTCAGGCAGCTTGCTAGCCATGGCGAGGCCAGTAGCGTGAGTCGTAGCCTGCATTAGACGGGGTGACGAGAGGCTGATTGTGTTACATGACTCCCGGCCCTGGTTCTCCTTCTGCAGACTGTACACTACGCCCTCTGTGGTGCACTTCTTCAGACCAGAGCCCAGTTGCAAGTAGTGCATGAGGGTTCCATTTGGGACACGACCTGTGATTCTTTGTAGTCGAGGAGCCAGTTCCGAGGCCGGCCTGGCTTTGATACCCAATTAAGGAGCCAGGCCCCCGGGACAAGGAACGGGGAGGAAGGGGGGGCTTTTCACACCAATCTCCCCCGGCCTGCGACACACGGTCTGAGGCAGGGCCAACACTCACTGGGATTTGTCTCTGGTTGGACAGGGCAATAGCACTTCAAAAGCTTGGATCAAAGAGATTGAAATGTGCAATTTCAAAATCGCCAACTTACGTGATTTTCAGCTCCAAAAAAGGTGAATAATATGCGCTTCACGCGAGGCAATGGGCATGCATCATAGGCTTCATCCGTAATTGTTTTTCTTGCGGGTGCTGTAGGTATTTTTGTAGATTACTTAAATAACGAATAATTTTGTTTAAAATTTTGTTTAAAAAATTTAAATACTTGGTTTTTTAATGTTAGTTTGAGTTAACACTGCAACTGATAGCGAAGCCGTCTGCTTCAAGTTAGCGAGTGGCAACAAGATATATTGTCCCAGATACACAACAGCATGGTTAAAAAAAGTTTTGGCTTCAATGTCCGTCCCTACAAACAAACGGGAGGAAATATACCTCAAGGGTTGAGAAATTTTGCCTAAACAGCTATGGCAACGGCACAAACATAGCAAAAGCCACTGCATTAAATGAACAGTTAAACAAATAGATCAACACAGGCTGCACCTTCAAATTGGTAATAAGTGTAAAATAGAATACACAAAACTTTGACTCAGTTTTTATTCAGGCTATTCTCTATTTTTTATTTTTTATTATATTCTCTATTTTTAATTATGTACGCTGTTTACACCCATGTTTGAAAATCGCATATAATAACCGTAATTGCAATATTTGTCAAAGAAATTGCAATTCAATATTTCATCCAAATCGTGCAGCCTTACACCCAAGCATGTCAAAATACTTACATAAAACTTAATGCCTAAACTACATCCAATCCGCATAACATTTGTTAATGTTTCAGATGACGTCTAGTAGAATCACTGATTTTTTTCAATGAAGTTTGCGAAAAAGACATGACCGGTGAAAAGACTATTAGACTAGGGTATGTAGGCTTCTGCCCACAATAACATTTTATATGCAATATACAGGTATATCTCAAAATTTGAATATCGTGGAAAAGCTCATTTTGTCCATAATTCAAATCAAAAAGTGACACCTTCATATATTTTGGTGTCATTACACAGTGAAACAGTAAGCCTTTGTTTCAATCTTGATGATTACGGCTTACAGTTCATGGAAATAGAAAATCCAGTATCTCAAAATATTAGCATAAAAAATGTACAATACAGAAATGTCGACCTGAGAAGAGCTCTAATCAGCTAATTAATTTCCTGAGCCTTCGATCTCAGTCTGGTTCAATACACACAACCACAATCATGAGGAGGACTGCTGACCTGACAGTTGTCCAGAAGACACTCATTGACACCCTCCACGAAGAGGGTAAGCCACAGAAAGTCATTGTTAAAAGGGCTGGCAGTTCAGTGTTGTATCAAAGCATATTGATGGAAAGTTGACTGGAAGGGCAAAGTGTGATAGGAAAAGGTGCACAAGCAACAGGGATGAGCGCAGCCTTGAGAGGATTGTCAAGCAAAGCATATTCACAAACTGGGGGGAGCTTCTCAAAGAGTGGACGGACGCTGGAGTCAGTGCATCAAGAGCCACCACGCACAGACGTCTCAAAGAAATGGGCTACAAGTCGCATTCCTAGTGTCAAGCCACTCCAGAACCAGAGACAACGTCAGAAGCGTCTTACCTGGGTGAAGGAGAAAAAGAACTGGACCATTCCTCAGTGGTCCAAAGTCCTCTCTTCAGATGAAAGTACATTTTGCATTTAATTTGGAAATCAAGGTCCCAGAGTCTGGAGGAAGAGTGAAGAGGCACAGAATCCAATTTGCATGAAGTCCAGTGTGACGTTTCCACAGTCAGTGATGATTTGGGGTGCCATGTCATCTGCTGGTGTTGGTCCACTGTGTTTTATCAAGTCCAGAGCCAATACAGACGTCTCTCAGGAGATTTTAGAGCACTTCGTGCTTCCATCTGCTGAAAAGCTTTTTGGAGATGCGGATTTCCTTTTCCAGCAGGACATGGCACCTGCACACAGTGCCAAAACGACTGGAAACTGGTTTGCTGCCCAAGTTTACGGTGCTTGATTGGCCAGCCAACTCGCCTGACCTGAGGACCTCGCCTGGGGTATTCTCAAGAGCAAAATGAGATACAAGAAAGACAAGCTGAAGGCTGCTATCAAAGCATCCCGGGCTTCCATAACACCTCAGCAGTGCCACAGGATTGCCTCCATGCCACATCGCTTAGATGCAGTATTTTGTGCAAAAGGAGCCCTGACCAAGTATTGAGTGCATAAATTAACATACTTAAGAAACCTTTGCAGGTGTTGAGTTAATTAGCTGATTAGAGCTCTTCTCAGGTCGACATTTCTGTGTTATACATTTTTTATTCTAATATTTTGAGGTACTCGATTTTTGATATCCATGAGCTGTAAGCCGTAATCAAGATTGAAACAAAAAAGGCTTGAAATGTTTCACTTTGTGTGTGATGAATTTAGAATATAAGGTGTCACTTTTTGATTTGAATTACGGAAAAAAAAAAAACTTCCACAATATTCAAATGTTTGGAGATGTCCCTCTACAGTGTAAAAATATACAATTAACATAAAGTCACTGACAATATAAATATATGAATGCGAAGATGCTGGATGAGCGCAAGCAGCATAGCCAAGTCGAGAGAGGGGGATAAATGATGTGGCGTCAAGGCAAGAATGGAGGGAAAAACAACGCAACAAGGCTGTAATATATATACAGTAGGCCTACAGCTCTGATGCGTTTTTAATACAAGTCAAATTGTCAAATTGATAAGAACATAGAATAACAACGAAAATACACTGATTAATTATAAAGCTTGATGAGTGATTTCATACTTTGTTATTCAAATAAACATAGTTTGATGCTGAATGGCAAAATGTTTTCAGGTGGCTCAGACATAAGAGGGAATGATATGCTCCGTATGCTAGAACCATTGTGGAGCCAATGTGTTTGGGGGCTTAGGAAAATAGGCAAGCAGAATCTATAGGCTGGATGCATGTAAATCCAATAAAATGTCTACTATATGAAGGTAAAACAGCAACATACGTTTTTGATAGTTGTAAATAAGGTTAGACACTTGTAAAAAAAATATTTGCAAACCTGGAATTACGTTTGTAGCTGGAAAAACATTGTGCAAACTTGTTAGAAAATATAGGCAAACTTGGAATTACTTTTGTAGTTATATAAAAATTTGCATAATTGTAACTAACAATATTTGGTATTTGATATTTGGTATCATGCAACGCATTAATAACACTTGCCAATGTAAAATACGGATGCTCAGAGTTTCGTCACAAAAACTTCGCTAGAAATGTGAAAAAAAATTTTTTTTTGTAAATCAGAGTCTTCGGTAGTACGTTTCACAGCATTTGCAAGCGGAGATACCCATGAGGATGCTGATTGGAACGTACTAATCAAAGTAAAACTGTGATTTACAAATAAAAATAATTTTGTCACAGTTCTAGCGACATTTTAGCAACAAAACTCTAAGCGTCCGTATTTTACATTGGTAAGTGTTATTAATGAGTTGCATGATTGCAAATATCAAGTTAGTTACAATTATGCACATTTTTATACAACTACAAAAGTAATTTCAAGTTTGCAAATCTTTTTAACAAGTTTTTAATACGTTTTTGCAACTACAGAAGTAATTGCAGGTTTGCAAATATATTTTTTTAAAAAGTGTGCAAGCATTTTTACAACTAATAAACGTATGTCGCTGTTTCACCTTCATACTACGAGCCCTGGACAGGCAGAGGAAAACTAAGAAAAAACTAAGTTAAAATCCTACCTACGTAAAAAAATAACATTTAACACATTTAACACTATAATAGTTTTCTTTTCAAGTGGCCAGATATTATATATTAAAGTATCATATATTAAAGATATTACATCACAGAGGGGCGTCTGGTAAAGCGCGGGGGAGCAGGCGTTGGGGTACCACATTTGATTCGTTTTCAGCCAGAAAAAACCCTGCATATATAAACAAGATCCAGAACCACTGCCACCTTCGCTGGGCCCGAGCTCATTTAAGATGGACCGAAGTGAAGTGGAAAACTCCTGTGGTCTGACTGCTCAAAATGTTATATTTATTATTTTTGGGAATCATGAATGCCACGTCCTCCAGACTAAAGAGGAGAGACCAACCCGCTTGTTATCATCGCACAGTTCAAAAGCCAGCATCTGTGATGTTATGGGGGTACATTAGTGCACATGGCATGGGTGACTTGCATATCTGTGAAGACACCATCAGTGCTGAACAATATACACAGGTTTTGTAGCAACATCCAGACTGTCATTTTCAAGGAATGCCAAACCACATTCTGCACGTATTACAACAGCATGGCTCCACAGTGAAAGAATCCAGGTGCTAAACTGGCCTGCCTGCAGTCCGGACTTGTCACCCACTGAAAGCATTTGGGACATTATGAAACAAAATATATGACAAAGGGGAACCCAAACTGTTGAGAAGCTGTAATCGTATAAAACAAAAACGGGAATACATACTTTCAAAATTACAGCCATTGGTCTCAGTTCCCAAACGCTTATAGAGTATTGTTAAAAGAGGTGATGCAACACAGTGGTAAACATGCCCCTGTCCCAACTTTTTTGAAATGTGTTGCTGGCATCAAATTCAAAATGAGCATGTATTTATCTAAAAACAATAAACATCTCTCAGTTTCAACATTTCGTATATAGTCTTTGTACTATTTTTAATGAAATATAGGGATAAGTGATTTCACCTCATAGCATTGTTTTTATTTGCATTTTACACAGCGTCCCAACTTTTTTGGAAATGGAGTTGTTAGTGTGTGTGTGTGTGTGTGTCTGTGTGTATATATATAGTTTTATCATTATAGCTAGAGTATAGCTTGAGTATCTGAATACAAAAAACATTTATCCACAATTACAAATGTATTTGGTATGTTAAAGATTGTGTTCTTTAAACTTAATTTACATTACAAAAAAACTAGAATATACTGTGGATGAAATACACAAAAGCCTATTCCTATTTTATCTGTCGTTTCCATTTTCTTGGTGAGGACAGCATGCTATTGCAGTGTTTAGGTCAAATCAACAGATAAGTATTTTCAAACATCCCTCATCCAACCGAGGGGAACGTCTCAACACCCATGCACTTAAACTTCATTAACAGACTGCCTTATATTGACCCAAATCTTACACTTGAGGCAAAGAGGCAATTTTTCAAAATGGGGACAAGAAAAATGTTTCAGATTTAATTACAGTTTGGGGACATTTTTGCCCTCGTTATATAATTACGTCAGTAACACACACTCACACATGACGTCAGGTTGTTTGGAAGCCGGAGAGCCCTTCAGAGGACAGAGTCAAACACACTGCGGGGCACAAGGGGCCCCTAACCCCACAGGACGGCAGCCAGCAAGGTCCTTGGCCTTCGGGCCACTGGCTCTTCTTCTGTGGGACCAGTTCAGAGGTGGGGACGTCACACACACACACACACACACACACACACACACACACACACACACACACACACACACACACACACACACACACACACACACACACACACACACACACACACACACACACACACACACA